>JAQFYM010004098.1:0-16503 GCA_034694785.1 Agrenia bidenticulata | reverse complement strand
TTTTACAATTTTCAAATACACATTTTATAATTTTTTCCCCATATTTCTCTAAGGGTTAATGTAATTTACACAATATTCAGAAAAAAGTATGAACTTTATGTGTCTACCATAGTCTGCAGTTTATCAGCGTATAGAGAAAAATTCCGATAGAATCCCAATACAGAAAACGTATTTAATATATTGGTATTTACGTATGCCCTTCTGGGTAAAGATATTACTACTATTGTAGTATTTGTTTGTTTCTTAATGTATAGAAAGGTCTGCATTATACCTTCAATACCCGGCCTACTCTGGCCCGGCCGTCGGGCAGTCATAGCCGGTATAATGCTTATTTTGCAAACTTTAAGTATTTTTTGTTACTTACAACAAAACCCTATTTTAAAGTAATAACAAATATATTTGCACTTTAAAACTAGTATATTAAAGTTTTTGCATAAAATAGTCAATACTGTAAAAAGAGGTTGACAAAAAACATGTACGGAAGTTATTAATGTGTGAACATCTTTAAATGCATATTGTAAAAAATAATTTCCTTTGCAGTATTGAAAGTTAGAATGTTTTCAAATATATATAGAAAAGTTGGCATATAAGATACATTGTTGCTTTTAAAAATCTTTATGTACATTTAAAATAACATTAAATATACGGATAATATATATATCGTATTGTAAAATAAACATACAAAACTTGTAATTTTCGCAGGGCCATAGTTTTCAAGGGCTATAAAGACGTATTCACAGTGTTTTATAAGTAGAACAAAAAAAAAATAAAATGAATAATTAGAATTTGAAACGCATTTAGATCAGTATTTGTAGTATCGTTTGCACAGTCGTATACCCAGCTGCCTAGTTTTTTATCAATGTTGCAAAAAAAAAAACCAGGTGGGTTTTCGGGTACCCGGGTATGTTATGGGTCTTTTATACTTTATATCAGTGCATAAATATGTGCAAAAATTCCAAAAATTTCATAAGAAGGTACAATCTATGAGTCACAACACTTATAAAAAATATTAATTTATGTCATATTCATATAATTTTTTTATTGTGAAACTAATTTTTAAAAATTTTTTCTTACTGGTTCTGGTAAATTGTATATATAATGATGCAGCTTTTTTGTAAAAAACCCTAAAGGTTATCTGTTCATATATAAACTTGACGTGGTTTTTGAACCAACAACTGCAAAATATATGTTAGATCCATATAAGAAAAATTCTAAAAAAATAAATAGAAAAAACAAATGTTAAATGCCAGTTAGCAATTCTACTTTTTTTTCCTTTTTGCTAATATATCTGTAACTAGCTTCAGCGCATTTCTGCAATTTTTTTGCGTGCAGCGTTGCAGTTTGGCATATTTTGCACACATATTTTTATGATTCGTTTACAAGCAATGGATGCTCTTGCATATAAAATTAAACCATACGAGA
Source organism: Agrenia bidenticulata (assembly GCA_034694785.1). Classification (NCBI taxonomy): domain Eukaryota; kingdom Metazoa; phylum Arthropoda; class Collembola; order Entomobryomorpha; family Isotomidae; genus Agrenia; species Agrenia bidenticulata. Next base: position 15,081 of record JAQFYM010004098.1, on the reverse strand, counting down.
TAGTCGCAGCAAATTTTTCAAGTTTTCAGTATACATAAAAAATTTAATCAACATACTTTAATTACGTAAGCGGTCCTTTTTGTTCAGATATTTTACCGGGCATAAAAAACAAGAAAACTAGAACTTGAACATTAAATGGTATTGGCGCAGTTTGGTCATGTGGCACATTTTTTTGAAAGCGTTGTAAAAAGGCTGCCTTTTTTATCGTTGATTTTACATTATAGCCTTAATGCTTTTGCAAGATATAGCTTTGAGTATGTTTGTATTGCATAGAGTTTTTTAAATAGACTATAAAAGAATACTGTACGATACATCATATATTCATATTATGTGTAAACCTTTTCGCCAATTTATGCTGTTTTGAAAACAAAATTTTTGTGCGTTTTATATATTTTCATGCCAAATTCGGTCAAAGAAGCCATTTTGTTTTTTGCCAGCAGTGCCAAAAAAGTGCTGCTATTTGTAAAAAAACAAAATACATATAAGTTACAGTTTATCTATTTTTATACTGTTTAACATGAGCATACGCGGTTGTTTTGTTATTTCACTGACAAAAATCAGTAACAGATTTAGCGTGAAAAAGCATGTTTGAAATAATTCTATAAGTTTATGCAGTCATCGATAAATATTGCAAAGTAAAAACAACATTCCATATCAAGTTTGTAAAGGGTAGATATTACACTAATAAAAAAATATTATGCTTCAGCTTAATAATTTTTTTGTATAACAAAAAAAAAAAATCAATTTATTACAAATTTAGAATAAGTCACAAGAAATTTTTTTCTGCACAAAGCAAACCTATATTTACTTTCTACTTTTTGTTCTTGTTTATACATATAATTTAAACTTTTTCATAGTCGGCATTTTTACTATAAATATGTTAAAAGAATATAAGTTTAAAAAACTTAAAATAATATATACATGTGTTATTAAAAATATGTTTGTAGATACAAAATAATTTTTTAATATATTTTTATACGGTTTCAACTCTATATAAAAATTATGCTTGATACCTAAACTGGTACCCAGGATATGACATTTTTCGTGTTTTTCAGACTGCTTAATATATCTATACATAAAGTTTTTATACTCGGATTATGCAATATCATATCGGAAAGTATGTTCAATACAATAATCTGCATTTTCTGTTTTTTTTTCTACGTATTTACAATATGTAGTAGTTTTCGCCAATGGCATTGCAAATAGCGTCTATTTTTTGTCCATTCGAGTTTTAAAGTATAATCATTTCATATTAGATACAAAATTTAAACGTCTTGTTATCTTAAATATTTATTGTTTTAATTATTTATTGCATAAAAAGTTTTTTCTGGATCACTGTATATTATCGTAGATGCGTGTTTTATAAAAAAAAAATTTTTACATAGTGTTTTTAATAACTTAATAGTCTATCATTACAACATAAAATAGTACATTTTTTTACATATAAAAAGCTGCTTTTTCTTTTTTAAAAAAATGAAAGTAAATTTTAGTTAATTACAATGCTTTTAAACAGGTATATATTTTTAATTACAAGCAAAAATAGTCTTTAGCGCAAAAACAAATATAAAAAATATTTTACGAAAACATTATATTTAAATAAAACCTTAAAATTTACATTTTTTAAAACAAGCTTTTTTCAGGTGTTCAATGCGTAATTATTGGCGTAATGCATAAAAGTAAAACATTTTTAACTCGCAGAATTTATAAATTTTATGGGACAACCTTAAAGTTTTTCTTGCATTTTTGTGTATATTGTTATACCGTCAAATATATATATAAATCATGTTTTTTTATTAATTTTAAAATATTTTTTGTTGCATAGTTTGTTACGACGTAACTTTAATAACCGTCTGCGAAATAAATAACACTTTTTAGCATATCATTTTTCAATTGAACTAATGTATGTATATATTAAATTATAAATCAACTCTGCATAAACTAGAGAAAAACATATAAATACCTTTTCTGTCAAGTATCAATCAGGCTCCCGTATATTAATATTAGGTTTTTTTTTTATTTTTTTTTTTTGAAAAAAAAGATATTTTTAGCAATATAAACAATATATTGTTTTTGTATACTGCATATTAAGGCCCTATGTTTTGTTGATTTACCTATTAAAAATCCTGGCCCCAGTGACCAAAAAAGAAACAAAAAACTTGCACTTTTTTTCAAGGAACATTTTAGTATAATTTGTTGTGAATAATGCACATACAAGGCAATTATCTGTATAGCAAAACTACAATCGCACTTAAAATACACAAGTTTTTTTTAAGTGTGTGCCAAAAGCATTGTAAAAAAGCAATTCCGTATACATAATTGTAATTTATGTTGAGCGGACATGCACATATAACTGTTCAAGTACAGCTCAAAAAACAACATACACTATTTAGTGCTTGATACAATGCCATATGATATTTGAAACAGTAACAAAAATATGTAAAATATTGTGCGTAAAGAAAAAAATATATTGTTATTAGTCGAACACAATATTTTGTGCAAAAAATATTCTATAACGTGTGTCTGGTAATAATTATTAAAATATTAATTTACTTACTAAAATATTTCTAACCAATCGCCAACAAACTAAAACAAATTTAGGTTTTTCGGAAGATAAGCCGGACTGGGTCGACCCGGGTACTTATTTCTCCAGATAAAAAACAAACCATGCCGGACTGGGCGCATGCAGACCTCGATTATAGTTTTTGTTTTATTAACGCAATATTCAGCATATGTTGCAGTTAAAAAAAATCGCATCATTTGTCAACATAGTTTAATGATCATTGTGCGTTTAATACACATGTTTTTTTTTTGTTTGCATTACGTTTAAAAATTCTTTTTGTCTAAGTTTTTCAAAGCGCACAGTATACTCGTGATCTTTGTGTAGATTTCAACGAATGTTGTGTAATTACTCATTACCTAATGCTGCTTAGAAGCTGATACTTTTGTAGCATAAAATGCAAGCACGCACTTTTTTTTTGTTTTTAATGCGTATAAAAAAGTATAAAAATACTTTTTTTATGATATCTTCGTTAATGGAAAAGAAGTTTTCAAAATGTTAAAATATGATTGAATGTTTGTACAGTAGTACAGAAAAAAAAACATTGTTTGGGCTGACGTATTTGTTCGAAAAAGCTTTTTTTCTGTGTTTCTGTATTAGACCGTAAAAAAAAACCATAATTTGTTAATTTTTTTACATAGATTTGTATTGCGTGCAGTTTTCTTTTACGCTTGCTTTGCTGTTAGAAATATGATTTAGTGAATAATACAAAAAATAGATTTTTGATGATACAATAATGTCTTGCAAAAACTTTATTAATACAAAACGAACAAAAATGTAAGCAAAAACAAACGCCTTGTAATTTAGAGGTTCCATATTTATTTTCTTATAAGGTAGATTTTTTTGCAAATGCGCATAAATATTTGTAGTATTTTAAGTATCAAATTGTTTTTTTGTTTTTATTTAAATTTTATGCAGTTAAAAAATAATCTGTATGTGTATTTAGACTGTTTTTAAACTGCAAATTTTACATAAAAAAACATGAGTTTATATTCTTATAATACACACTAAAAAAATTTTCATTGTGCATTTTTAGAAATAAACTACAGTATTAGTTTACTTCATACAATATTTTGCCAGTTGAAAATGAAATTATAGAAGGAAAAAAATCGTACAATTTTTTACTGTTAATTAAATAAAATTCCTATTTGATCCTTCTTGCAATTTATGATGTATTGTGTATTTACAAGTAATTGTCAAGGCATCGCAACGTGGCTCAGTGTGTACTTAAAAGTCAATCGGTTGTAGATAAAGGCAACGAATAAAAAACGCAAACACGAATAAACAATTGCATAGAATCACAATCAATCTATTTAAAAACATACTTTTGTACTGTATACGTTTGGTTATGACTGGGGTTTTCACCATGTATCATTTAGAAGATTAACAATTTTTTGAACCCCTAAGTGCCAAAAATGTAACACACTGAACTAGACAAAAACCAATAAAATTAACTTGTAAGATGTGAGCATAAAAAAAAAGGAACAAAATATTTTACCTGTAACTTAATAAATATATACAGATAATTTGCTTTTTTCTTCAATAGATTATATATATATATATATATTCTAGTTACGATCCACTATGTTTTTTTGCTGCAAGGCATTTGCTAATGACGGCGTTGATCATATAAGGGTTGCAAGACGTTACCGTAAACACAGTTTTACTTACAATGTAAGTATATTTTTTTGCATTTTCGCAAAATAAAATATACCTGCATATAATAATCAGAAACTATGCCTTGATTTGCAAAGTTTGGGTAAAAAAATGTAACAAATTATCTTTGTCATAACTTAGAAATAATCAAGGCATCTATATACAGAATTAAATCTATGTGATGTTGCATTTTAAATACCAAATAATTGTCTGTCTATTTATAGATATAACCCAAAATGAGTGGAAAAAACGGCTGACATAAAACAATTTAACAACAGGTACTAAGTTGCAATATTACAAAAACATTCATTCTTGTATTTTTACTTTGCAGTTTATTTTTTTTTCGTTTTTTGTTTAGGGGTTTCATAAAAGAAAATGACGAGAAACCCTGGTTATGCACTACAAAATTTGTTTTTACTTTACTCTTGATCCCAGATGCAAGTCCATATCATATGACACACTTGTACAGTAAGATGATTGTCTTTTTTTTATTTCTTTTTATGGTTTGGTATACGGCTTTTTAAGTTTTGATAATATTACTTCATGCCTTTAATTTTTGCATTTTTTTGTTTGTAAGCTGTTGTAATGACGAAAAACTGTTCCTCTTGTTTTTCTCAGATATAAAATTGTTCGCAATAAACTAAATAAAGTTTTTTTATATCGTGAAGTTCTGTTATGTTAAAGGCGGTAGCATACCCCTAGGAATGAGTTTTTATTGTACAAAAAAACATTTTAAATCTAGTTCTTTTTTACTTATCGTGTTCTAAAGGATTTTTTCTTTTTTTAACACAACACGCCCTTTTCAGAAAAAAAACTTGCTGCGCTCTTACGATGAAACTTAGTAGGCTATATTTGACAACAAAGAATTTCATTTTATTTTTTAAAGTAAATATCAGAATAGTTTTACCTAGTTTTGCTTTAGATTCACCTTTTTTACATAATCGATTATTTTGAAGCGCATATTTTCTTACAATTTATAGTGTATAAATTTTTTACACAAACCCGAAATACCAGCAATGTATGACCAAAAATCATTTTTACGTAAAAAAATAATTCATTCACCATGTCTTACAAACTTATATTTTAGAAATGGTATATACTTATATATAAAGTATAAGAAATTGATTTAGATTACGGACAGCTGGTCAGAAGGCGAGTGGTCCGAAACTCGGTTTTATGTCAAAAGAAAATTCGCCAGAGGATGCAAACCGAAACTTACAATAGAAATCAATATTGATAGTTCGATCATGTGAAAATTTAAATGCTGGTTATATTTTGCAAATAGCAAATATAACAAAAAAAACAATATAATTTTTTTACAGCCTGTGCCAAAAAAGCCAAGTTTTTTTTTTTGGCTTAACTAACCGTCTTCACCCAAACCCTAGCCCTAACCCGTTATAAATCATGTTAATAAAATTTAATTGTGTCACCGTGCTATACATATTGTATACTTTTTATGTTTTTTTATGTTTGCTTTGTGCTCTGTCTGTATAACTCTCGCACTTTCGTCAATTTTCAATTTAGGTGATCTTTTTTTATCTTTCGATACGATTTAATTAAAGGTAAAAATCTAAATTATCGCCAGCATGTAGTAGATTAATATTTTACAATACATAAAAAAAAAAAGATTTAAAGTGCATTTATGTCATTTATTTGGTCAAATACCGTTAAAATCTATTATCTTGCTTTTCTTGTTTTTTATACTTAAAATACTAATATGGAAAAAAATTAACAAGTAAAAGCATCAAATGATATATTGGGGTTTATATACGACATGTACAATCTTGTACAAGCAGTAAATATTTTTTTTTGTAACGTAAATCTCGCCCCTCCGGCGCCTTGTCTTCTGACACCTAAGAGCGCGTAATACACATCTCGCCCTATGAACATAGTTTCAACCGCTCTTAGCAGTTATTGTTTTTGTTTTTTGTACTTTGTATTACTTGGTAAAAGTTTTTGCAACATCACACTACTATTTTAAAGCCCGTATATTATACTATATAAAATTTATGTGCATATATAGCCTTAGTATATACAAAAATGTCAACCCTGCACTTAAAATATTTGTAAGTTACTTTCGCTTTTTTTTTTCTTTTTTTCGTATGGATTACTATTAGTAATAGCAAGTTTTATATTTAGGTGCATGAATGCTAGACAAAAACGTGTATGAAAACCGATACTTTTAAATAAAAGAAAAAAAAGATGCAGTACAAAACAAAAATTACGTTGCAGTAAAAAAAATATCTATATATTATACATAAACTGTGTATAAACCAACAACTGAATTTTATGAACCCAATATAATATAAACAGAAAACCTTATGACATCAACAATATGTTACCAGCTCATCCTAAAAACATACGAATAAAACCAGGTTCAAAGTAATCCGCTACTTCATTTATTCGCCTCTTGCAACTGCATGAGAATACTAAAACTTAAGCTATATCTTTACGTAGGTTTGATATGTATAATGTAGGCTACTTCCTTCAAGATGACCTATCAGTTAAGTATAAGCGTATTTCCCGTAGTTTGGCCATATGAATTTTTTAATAACCGTATCCTTTTCTCTTTTCTATGGTTTACATTAAATTCATTAAAAAACTGCTTTTAAAATATGTTCGCAAACACAAGATCTACACAAAAATTTTCTATATTACAATGTTTTTTTTCAACGTTAAACGGTGTTTTTTAAGTACGTAGGATGCTTTATACCGGTTTTATTGTAATTAACTACTACTAAAACCCAAAAAAGACTTTAATGTTTTTATGGCAGATATTGCTTGGTGGTAAGATACAAAAACATAACTTAAAGGCATATATGACAAATTTATATATGCATAAAACATTTAAAGATATAACTTTGCTTGTTTTTTTGTACAGTGTTATGTTTTTAACTGGTTTTCTAACATTTAATAGTATTTAAATTCTAGAAAAATCACAAAAAATCGTAAAATTATATTAATCAAAAAGGGACATAAACAATGCTACCCATTAAGAGCTTGCGCCGCACAGTTGTACTTATTTTAGTGGAAGGAATTAAAACTTATTAAAGTTTATATAGTAAAATCATTTTTACATTGTAAATTTTATTTTAAAAATATTTCATTTCGATTCATTCATATAAAAAGACCATTTATTAAGCGTTTGCAGATACTTATATATTGCATTTATACGCGCAAATTTTTGCCTACAAATAAGGTTTGTTTTCTTCAAGGTGTAAAAAAATCATATAGACCAAAATAAAAAATTATATTTGTTTTATAATAATTTTTTTTCACATACACCAGTCATAAAAACCGGTCATGAGCCGTATAGTTACCTATCCTTGACCTTGTCATTTTGATTATACCTGTCAATGGAGTACCCTAGTATGATTTTTAATTTGCACAAGAAAATATATAAATCATGCACTTTGGAATTTTTAAATTTTTTAACTAGGCTTTTTTAAGTGCATCTCGACATAGCATCGCAATCTTTTACATGCTTAAGTTTTTTGCTTTAAGCAATACAAGCTTTAATTTACCAAGCAATCTACTTTTATGGAAGAATCCGCACTGAAATACATGACTAATTTTTGCAATTCAATAACAAAAATAGACGACTGGAAAAGTATTATTAGGTGACATAAAAAACCGAAAAATACAATCTGAGAATTAAGTGTGGATGCTGCAAAGACTTTTTTATTACTAATAAAATGATGGACTAGAACAAAGTGCGCGTATCTACATAAAGGTAAATATTTACAAGCCCTGTTAAGATGTTTAAACTACATACTCTAAAATAGTTTTTGTTTGATGGCCATAATAGGCGTGCATTTTTAAGTGGGGCGCAGAATTCGATTGCTCGGCACAAAAAACCAGTTAATTATTAAGACTATGATACACCTGAATACGTATTAAAAGTATAATAAACTAGTAAATTGTAAGTTTTGCGTAAAATAAACGCATTTATTATAGCTTAAATAATTACGCTCAAAAAAAACTACATCTAAAAAAATATATACTTGTAAGTATATCAGTTAAAAAACAACATTATACCTGTCATTTAAACCTTTTAATGCAAAACCAAAAAATAATAATCTTCTAATAACGAACTTGTAAAAATCTCAATCAAAAATACGAGTAAAAATGTCTTTTGTTATTCTTTAATGTAAAGGCTCGCAATGCGTATTTGTTATTTGTTGACTTTACATTTATTTGGGTTTAGGTTATTTTTTCGTTTACCTGTAAGATGCAAAGTTTGTGTACATATACTTCGCTACGAGCAAACTAAATACATTAATTGCCTTCAAATTGGGTTATAATTTAGAAAATGCATTTCTAGTTAAAAACATGTGTCTGTAATTTAAATAAAAAGGCTTGATTCTTGTTTGTTACAAATGCATAGTTTGTATAAGCTTTTAAACACATAGATTGCAACATGTGTGGCAAAAATAAATATAGTAAAAAAAGCAAATAAAATATTTTTTTTATATAAACATATAAAAAACTTGATGCACATTAAATGAAAAAAAATTCTTTACTGCTTAAAAAAAAGTTGGACTAGCGCGAAAACTGTCGGCAATCAGTTTAATTACAAAGAATATTATAATTGTCTGGCATTTCACGTCGAAAGTAACAGCATTAAGTATCGCCGCACATATTATGGCTTTTGGTAAGCAAGGACAGCCACCCGAAATATTTTTAAAATTGCAGACAAAAATCAAGCGTTTATTGGGTTTCTGATATGTAACACTTTTATACAATAGATGCGGAATTTGAGCTTTTTAATAGTTTAAAACTAATAGAAGACCCGACTTTGCAAACATAATATGCGTTTTTTCAATACGCATGAATGCAAGTTTTTTTTGTTGTTACCGTTTTTTTATTTGTTCAATTATAACATAAAAGCGTGTTTTACGTTTTAGTGCAGCGCAGTTATACCTAAACATATACTTATTACATGTTTTTTACATATGATATATGTTTTTATAACTTTAAAACAATCAAAAGCGGTTTGCTTGATAAATATGACATGTTTGCAATAGATCTTAGTTTACCAGCTATCTTTGCCGGCTTAAGTCAAGACACTACAAAAGAATGCAATATATATCGACTGTCTGGCAATCAATATGACCACGTGCGTGAACCCGTGTCGCGTTTTTAATTTTCAAAAAGGTATAACGTTTCTTCGTTGCTTTATTAAACAATAATTACTCTATTTTCAATAAGAAAAAAAAGTCGTCTGCATAATTAACGGTAAAACTTGCATTTAAGTCATGTGTAAATGTAACATGAAAGAAAAAAAAAATCATACTAGTAAAAAGCTACAATTTTGGTAAAAAGTATCTGTTAACGCACTTGTATAACATAATACTAGTAACACCCTATATACCTTTATATTAGTGCAAACTCGTAGTTTTTAGCTGTACTTACGTGTAGTTACCGCTTTATGTGGTAAAGCAAAACATAAGTTTTACGTTATTTTCTTTAATTGTAGAAATTGAAATGGAGCAGTACGCAATATGAACAATAATTTAGCAAAAAAATGACAAAAAAAATATTTTATCTACAAACTTATTTAAACGCAAGATATATCTTTTCGTGGGTGCATATATATATCAGCAAGTAACATACTATATGTATTTGACACTTTTTGCGCACTTAGGATTGTAATTAAACACACATAAAAAGTACCACTTGCTTTTCTACGGTGTTTGTAAAAAATACAGCTGATTATTGATTACAAAATATGAATTACTTAATTGTTATTAATATAAATACCATTGTTCAGATATTTTTATTTTTCTCGTTGCACACCAAAAAAAAACCTCAACATAAAAACGAAAAATTATACCAACGGTTAAAAAGTTATTTTTCGTGTTATCAGTAGATTATCCTCAATACTTATTTTATATTTTTCTTGGCATGATCAACTTCAACAAGGTCATTGTTAATTGCAAATCGTTAAGTTCATTTGCAAACTCGTAGAGTATTCTTTCGTAACTCAATCAAGCTTAATTGCACACATGTTACGAGTAATTAATTACGAATGATTGTGTCGTGCATTCCTCGTTACTAACTGCAATATTGTTGCAAATAGTTGCAAACAATAAGAAATCGATTAAAACATCCTACATGAACATATACGCCATATTTATTAAAGACAGCTATTACACAAGAATGCGGGGCAATGCCTAGCTTTGTTTTGGGGATAGTCTTTATATTTTTAAGTCAAACAAAAAAATTCAAAGAAAATTTGTTATTTTTGCGGGGTTTATAAGGACTCGTGTACTTACGTACAATGTATACATTCCAAACAATTTATGCGCAAAAATCAGCATAGTAAATACGCAAAATTTGCGAAATTTCGACATAAAATTTTGTATATTTTTAAAATAGACGTAACTAAACATCAGCAATAAGTAAAAATTTTTTTTGCAATAATAGATTTACGTCAAAACTACAAAGTGAACACTGGTTGTCAGTTTTTTTTACAGCACTTAACTTCTTGTAACATGAAAGGAAATTTAAAAAAATTCGAATTCGTCAGTTACAAACTGTAACAGTAAAATATTTTATAGCATGTAAGAATAAGATGTAAAAAGCTTTAATACAAGAACAACGTATATAGTTATGCGTTTTGCTTATTAACTGCTATATAAGTCTGGATTTTTATTTACTAATATAAAAATCTTCAAAAAATTTAGTCGTACGAACAGCCATAGTAATACTTTAAAGAACTAATTTTAAAACACGTTTTTTGTTAATTGTAAAACACATTTCATTTGTTTTTATTATAGTATTTTGCTGTTTTAAAAAAAAACTGTTCACTATTTTTTGGCTTAACAATTTTAAAACCAGCGGAAATATCATTTTTTTATCCAATGCGTTTTACCGGTCGTGTACAGATTTCGGATGTATTTTTTTTTATAAGCAAGCTTAAAAATAAAACACACATACTTTTACAGTTCACTGTGATAACTTACTGCAAAGTATAAGCTTGCGTAAATAGTGGCTTTTTTTATATTTAAACGTAATTACATTATTTTTAGTTTTTTGGATACATCTCATTAAAAAGAACTGCATTAAGTGCTGTCAAAATTGCTGGCGTGTCAATAAATCTCATGTTGGACACTTTATGCTTTACAGTAAGTTTTTTTTTGCTACAGGTACTGATTTAATGCATATAATATGGAAAAGTTTTCTATACAATTCTAAATATTGCGTCCGGCTGCCTTTTTTTGTAAAGATTGCGTCTAAAAGCAAGTGAAATTAGTTGTTAAATGTTTTTCTTGAACATAATAAACCATATTTTTACGTCACAGTGAAGTTGACTAATTTGACACAATTGAATTTACAAGTCGAAATAATGAAAAGAATTAAAAACTAAGAATGCGGCAGACGCTAAGTTTATTATACATGAACCAGGCAAAATAATTTTGTATGGCATGTACACATGGAATATATATTGAAATTAAACAAAGGAGGTAAATTTGTATTAGAAAGAAAACGCAAATCCTTATTTAGAGTGTTTTTACTATATGTATTGCCTATACAAACGAATAAAATGTATAGTTGTCTACGTGCTATAATATAATATCAAATTAACATTTTTAAACACGTACATGATCCGCCAATCGAACAGCATATATTGAAATGGCTATTGTTAACGGTACGCGTGAAATGTGAGTCAATTCGGATTTTTTCTTACTAGAAATATTGTGTAGTCTGAAGCAAGCGGCTTTTATCTTTTGGCTTTTTATTGACAGACAAGTTATTGCAAAAATGTTTAAATTTGTGCCTAGTCGAATTTTTTTTTTTGTTATCTACAGTAATATGTATGATAAGTACCCCTTTTAGTATGAATGCATTAAGGTGTAAAGCTAGTTTTTTTTTTGTAAAAATTTAACATTTAAATACAAACACATTATGCAGGAGTTTATAATTTGTCTTATAGAGTATAAAAATTTGTACGAAATGCATTTTTTGGTTACGCATGAAACTAGTAGGAAACAACAGTTTTGTCGCAAATATGTTAGAAAAACTTAATGGGTCATGCTGTCAGACAAGTAAGTAAGTTCTACTTCGCAAATTTTATTGATTGGTATATAGAAAGAAGCATTTGGTCGCCTTGAAAAAAATTTACCTATTATAAATTTAATAGATGTATTACGACAAAAAAAATATCATGGATGAATTTTATCGTTACACAATCAAGATTAATTTCCGAGGGTCTAAGATATATCCTTAAAAAAAGTAAAATTACAATGGCAATTAGCTACACTTGCTTAATATAAAGATAAACTTTGATACGATCGGAATATACTAATACCTAAAAAAGATTTATGTTGTTTGTAACGAAACTAAAATAAAAGTGTGCAGAATGTGTTAAAACTGTACACATACATGGTTTTTGTTTATATACGACTGTTTGGATTAAAAATGCCTAGATGTATGCGTTATGTAGATTTTTACTTCTATTCCTAGAAATATATATTGCAGCTGTATATATGTTGTACTGATAAAAAAATCGAATAGCAACATTATCATATTTCTAATCAAAAAAGTTAACAGATTTTTTGACAGAACACGTTTGGCAAAAAAACCGAAAAAAGCCTAAGAACTCTAGATGTATGTCAGTAAAAAAACAATCAAAAGACGTTTCAAGATATATTGTCTACACTTTGCAAAGACTTGACATAAAAAAAGACGTTAATTTTGCAAAAACACCATAAGATATATTTCTTTTTTTGCAATGCAACCTCCAGATACGAATGCTCACACATGCAAATCATGAATGAAAATTGCGCGTTAAGCCATATATGATAGTCGCAGAATAGCAACTTCTAATTATTTATTTTAGGAATTTTATGCCCGTCAGTAAAAACACTTTTAGCTTTTCTTTTGTTTAGATGACCTTTACATATTTGTTGTTTTCAATACACGTTTAAATGTGCTCTATGTAATATCAAAGAATATTGTGTTTTTTTTTTTGTTATGTTGCAATATCACGTCATATATTATGTGCGTCGAACGGTATTGTATTAAACGTTGTGTGTATCTAGTATTTGTATGTTTTTTTTTTCTTTTAGATAGTTTGTTGTTTAGTATATTACATCTATCTTTTATTCTTGTTAATTTATGTTTTATTTACATTTTTAAGTGTTTTATTTTATAAAATGAGATTTTACTATAGGCTTTTAGATAGAAGACCCCATATTTATGTAGTTCTTTTTTTATTTATTGTTGTTTTGCAAATTCGTATCGTTTTCTAGTATTTTTTAGCATTCATATCAGTTAAAGCATATACTTAAATATAAAAATCGCTAATTTCATACTAATTTATAGAAAAAAAAAACAAATTATTTTGTTGGTTTTAAAAAGGGGCGAGTTTTACAAAAGATATAAAATAATAATAAAGATACAAAACTTAGTATACGTTTAGACAAAAAAACCCTAAAAAATATGTAAACAAATTACCCATTTTGTATTATAATTTTAGTGTTATTTAATTTATAAAAGCAAAGCAAAGGAAAAATTAAAAACTTGTTTTTACCAATAAAGGTTTTTTTAACAAAACATTTTTACATAATATAATTGTAGTGTTATATTTTAAAAAACATAAAATATAATATTACACGTATAATGGAACCTATTTAATTACTTGATAACTTTTACTATTTGTCTTACTTATATGGTAAAAATAAATTATATTAATTTTTCCCTAAAATTAAGCTATAAAAGAATTTTAAATTACAACGGCAACAAAAATACATAAAACTTAAACCTTTAGGTGTCTACATTTTTAGATTAATAGTTATGGATATGTATGAAGTTCGTAAAATTAATAGGAACAAAAAAACAAAAAACCGTAATTTATGACGTGAAAAGGCGATAGGGAATTATATATGCAATCCCATTATAAATTTTTCTCATTTTTGTATTTAAATTACTCGTAATGTTTTTTTTTTTTGCAAATTAATAAGTTTTCAGGTCATTATAGATAAATCTTTTTCTTTACGTGATTTTTGAATATTTTTACGATTCTTCATAAATGCATAAAAGAAAAATGGTTACATTTCAAACGCGAACAAAATTTAGTATGACACAAAATCTAACATTTTTTTTTTTCATGTGTTCGTAAAGGACGATTTTGCTTTACAATGCGCCAAATAACCGTTTAATACTTTTATTTTTTGGCAGCTATATTGCAAGTTAAAAAGCTATTAATTGTTTTGTTCAACAAGTTATATCATACACAAAATATTTTTTTTTAGTTTTTAGTTTTTTTTACAGTTAGTAAAAATCCCTTATAATTAAAAAATCCTGTATAAATTTTTATGCGTAAAAGTTCAACTCCTATGTATCAGTATACTTGCAGTTAACTTGTGTATTGATACTCGTAATAATATTGACGCTTATTTACACAATAATGGCGTATATAAAAAATTGGGATAGATATACACAATATAAAAAATGCTACACTCTAATTTAATAGCCCTTCGTGCTACGCAAAGCATGTTAATATACAGTTGTTTTGAAAATTTTACAAAATAAGTATAAGTTTATTGATAAATAGGCTTGCTTGTATCCAAAAAAGATAGCATGAAAAAAATATAACAATCTAGAATATTATCACTTTCGCGTTCTTAAATTTTCTTTTCTAATTTTTAAATAGGGGGTAGAAGAAAATTCAAAAATTAGAACGAAGAAAATCTACATCTACATAAACCCCCAGATAGCCGTATACGCATAAGATTTTGCTGGTACATATATCTGTATTACAATATCATGAACATAATCGATTTTTTATTTTTAGTTTTGAGACTTGGATGAAGAAGTAAATCGTCATTTTATGTTCTTCTCGTCCTTTAAAGGACGATATA
>JAQFYM010004097.1:0-16504 GCA_034694785.1 Agrenia bidenticulata | reverse complement strand
GGGTGGTTGGGCCCTACTCATCCTTCAGACATTTTTTTACGCCTGGACTAAAAAGGGGGGGGGTCTTTTTTTTTGTGCAGATTTTTTTGTAATTTTGAGAATTTTAAAAAAAAAATTTAAATGAATTTTTTGTAAAAAAAATTATCATGTTTTAAACGCTTAAAAATATGGTTCATTAAGCCCTATTGTTCTGCAAAAACAGTGACATCCCCCTTGCTAAAAAAGTTCAGACTACGTCCCTGTGCTAATCATATATACCTTCCAAGGATGGACAAAACGTTAGACTGCATGATACACGAAATACAAGGAAAGGTATAATCACACGGTTGATAATGTTAATATCTTCGCCTTTTGTGTTTATTACAGAATTTGAAAATAACAAAAAGTATATGTGGATTACAGTTAAGCCATACCGTGTAAAAAACCTACATGATGCCACGAATGAACGATACTTTGAACACACTTAACGCATCAAATTATTTTCTACAAAAGAACTTTGTCTCTAATATTGGCAAGTAGTCGAAAACAAAAAACTAGACAAAACCCGCTTTAAAAACGCAAAGACATTGTTGCAATTGTAAAAAATATCGTTTGAACCTAACGACAGCTTGGCAGCCTTACAGAGAGTTATAAACAATTCATCGTGGAAATACAGTGGAAAGAGCACTAAAAGCACTCGGTGATTTACTCATCTTGCGTAAGAACGCAGATACTGACTTGCTAAAAGGCAAAATATTACTGGTCGAAAAAATGACAAACTGACTGGAAATGAACTATAAAAACCTAAAATTCTTTATAAACTAAATTGAATACCAAAGGTTTATAATTAAACGGTTGACGCTAAGAATGAGTGAGACAAACCACTGGCAGTTGCAATAGCACTAAATTTTATATCACACACCAAACACAGCAGTTACAGGGATCGAGACAGTTTATCAAAAAGTTGATCAATGACTACAGCACAAATGTGGCTCCATTTAACAGTCATTAAAAAATATGCAATGTTATAAGACTACAATCACAAGAAAAAGGTAAAAATGCGAAACAGAAAAAGAAATGAAACCAATGCTTTGCCTTGTAAAATTTGAATTGGATATAATAGTTACAACAGATGCATCACTCATAGGCCTGAGGTGTTCATGTACACAAATAAAGAAAGACAACAAGGAAAATGGTGAACCATACGATCGAATAAAAAAACCGATAATATAACAAAAAAACGACGCATTAATTAGTAATTATCGCCTAACTATGCCTTGAGTATTTGAAGAACATTTTTTAGCAAGTAAATAATACAGCATACACGGATAACGCGTAGTTTTGCATATTGGCGGATTGTAAAGCATTCAATTAATATATGAGATGGGTCACGGTAAAAAAACGATTTACCGTGGAGATAGAACATAGGCTTAGATAACAAACACTTAAGCAGCCTATCTATCACGCAACCTAATAGAAACATAACAAAACAAATACTGAACTATATAACCACAGAAAAGAAGACAAGGTAAAATAATACGTAAACTTCACGACGCATTATGGCAAATTTAAACAGCAAAGACAATAAAATCATTTTGTAAAATAAAAAAGCACAAGAAAATGATGAATGAGTACCGAGTAGAGTAAAGGCGTGTATGGAATGATGTAAATCAAGGACGCCAACAAAGTAAAGATACATCGTTCTTTTCTGAAAGGAAAATCAGACATGAGAGTAGACATAACAATAATATGTCTCGTTACAGAGACAGAAGCTGTAACAAAAATTATAGTACTAGCAACAAAGTATTTGATACAGACGTTTTTTTGAAGACGCTCGCACAAATAAGACAGCAGTATACGTAGCGGGATTTGCAGTTACAGCAATATTACAACAACACGATAAGTATGTTAAATTTTTCCGGACAATGTAAGAAATTCAAAAAAAAAACTAATAGAGCACTTATGTAGAAAATGCAGATCACAAAAAAGATACATCACCTAATACAGCGACAGACTAATGGTATAGTAAACAGAACAATTTCTAAAAATACGAGTCCTAGCAAATGCAGCATACGAGTACATGTGAATGAAGTGAATGCCTACATAATCAAGACTTAACTATAATAGATGACACCAAGATGCACTGGGGTGCAGCTAGTGTTTCTTAAAGAGGTTCGAGGCGCAAAGAAGAGCAAGTGGTGCTATGTTTGCTATGTCTTTTTTGCGGTTGTTATATACATTTTTTTGTAGTTTCGGGTTTATAATTAAATGAGAAAAAATGTAGGCCCATCTGCAAATATATTTTGTATCCGGATTTTTAATAAAATGTAAACTGCAACCACATGTGCAGCTTATTCGCGCTTTTATACGGACGCAGGCCCTTGATACCACATGATTTGCAAACAGAACTAGAAAAAGGAAAGAGTAAATAAACGGAAAAAGAATAAAGGATTCCCGAGAATCAATGATATACAGAAAACGAAATTCCCAGGCAGAAAAACTAAAAAACTATATGACAAACAAGTAATAGAAAGTAGAAGCCGTAGTGTTGTGGAAGATAAGAACACAAAAGAAAAACTAAACATGCCTTGACAAACTCATATGTAAAAAAAACATAATACTGCCACTTGCTCATAACTTAATAAGCGATATAAAAAACAAGAATAATAATGTATAATATGGGACAAGAATAAAGCGAATTGTATCAGAAAAAACATATTACCAATTTAAATGCAACCAAAAGTTAGTGGATACAAAATTAGGAGAGAGAAGTAGAAACAGAAAACGCGGTAAACGCTATCCTGATATAAACGACAATAGCAAACAACCTACATTGAAACTTGCCGAGAGAACAAAAATCCGAAGAAACAAAAGACACGTGAAAGACACAAATACACAGACAATTGCGTCCTACAAGTAGAACAACGAATGGAAACAAACACAAAGAAAAACGGGGCGAGAGCGACAAAAAGTTGTGGCACTCAATTCAGACATAGAAGAAATACGAAGACCAGCGACGAAAAAAAACAAAACTGTGTTTATGGCAATAGAGAATAATAAATAACAAAAGTGCGAGACGCGGAGAAAACAAGAGTAAAATGATTGTAAGGGATAAAAAAATATTAGAAAAGATATCTAGGAAAACCCCGTAAAGGAGCTTAACGAAAATGCTTCCGTTGTAGTATTGTTGTCCTTCGGACTTTGTGAAAATCCAGCCAATATAAATGAGATTTAATTCTAATTTTTTTTACCATGAAGCGTGAAACGAGGAGTTGAGCCGGTATGACAGTATCACACGACTACTTAACATTGTATGACGCTGGGAGAATTTTTACATCGCCTGTCAAGGTAATCGTTTTTGCAACATTCTTTATATAATTCGTATTTTAAGTCTCTTTCGCATAATACTAACGTCATTCATACTATTTCAGCTTAAGTGTGTGTATTAGAAAAGCTTTCAAACATGTATTTTTACAGATCGTTATATTTTTTCTGTTTATTAAATCTACCAGAATTAATTGAAGATGTAGCAGAACATATATTAAGAAAGAGTATGATATAAAGAATTTAATTTTATTTGGCATAATTCTTGCAAATATATTTAAAAAGGTTGTTAGATGTTTAAATTTTTTTATATTTTACTATAAGATTTAAAAACAGCGTATTCTACAATTTTTTACGAAGGATGCTATATTTGAATAATTATAAATATTTTAGATTTACAAAATAAATAACAATACTTATAAAAGAAGAAGCAGTTTAAGAAAAAGTTTAGTGCTTGCAATATATCATACCACATCTAAGAAATATATTAATGAATATGCATAATTAATGGCGTAAAACATTTTAAATGTATAAACCATTTTTTTTTGCTTTTTTGATTTCGCAAATATTACCCGCCCATAAAGCGTTTTTTTTTTTTCATCAGAATTATAAAATTAGCAGCTTATAATGCCCTTCTTTGCGTACCGAAAAAAAATAACAACCTAAAAGCGAATGTTTTACATATATTTGACGTGCCTGGTATAAAGTACAAATCTGGAGTAGAACTATATCGTTTTAAACTAGTATTTTGACAAGCAGATGTGTTTTCAAATAATATACTGTCATGTTCATCTTCATCTTCATATTTTACATTTTTGTTTTTATTCAACTTTAAGTGTGCACTTATGGCATACAATTATTTACCACCTCCAGGCCATCTATCATAAACAACGGCATAACTAAAGCTTCAGGAACACACAATATAAACATCATTTTTTGTAAAAATCGTTTCAAAGTAAAAAAATCATGCATACCTCCATGAATAAAAGTTTAACCAACTAAATTGTTGCCTGCAATTTTATAGATACAAGTCGAAGCACGTATATAATCGCATACATGCCATGTAATTTGTATTTGTTTGCAGCGCTAACAATTGTCCTTGCTTTTGTCGTATTAAATTCATCAGAAAAGGGCTCTATACTGACTTTTTTATACATATCGTAGACTTTTCTTTATATCTTGTGTAATTAATCATGAGCGGGCAAGACTAGTTTAGGTTGTGAAGTGTGCCTTCTTTGGTATTAAGAGTTGCAGTTTTTTTTTTTTACATTTTGTATACCGTAACTTTTTCATGCATTGTTTTGCTTAAAACTTTGCAACAGTGTAATTTAAACGATTAAGTGCGCATCTAATTTAAAATGTAGGTATTTTTGTATAGATTTTTTGTTGGGTTACATTAATTAAAAAGAATGTACGCATAAAATCTCAATTTTTAAGATAATAATTCTGTGTAGCACAGGAGAAAAGTAATATGACTTTCTGCCCATAAACAGTGTCAGTTTTCGAACAAGCTACAGCCGTAATAAAGGCTGCGTTTGTCATCAAATTGCATTACTTCCTATGTAGTGGTCATTTATCGGTCGACTTTCTATTTAAACGAATATCTCCTGTACTGTCAACGCTAGCAGACTTGACATCATCACAATCTGTTGTACCAGCATGCCAAGCATATTTTTGTTCAGGTATCATACATAATTTTTTAATGTGTAATAGTGAAAAAGCTTATCATTAAAACGCAAAGAAAACATTGAAATGCACTTTGAGTGTGGATAAGTCTATATACTAATATATCTCGCACTATCTATATATTCAATAGCTTCATTTATGTTGTCTATATTGTTACTATTGCAAGTAAAATGGTTTGCAGTCAGGGATGGGCATGAGAATATTCTCAAGAGAATTATTTATTTTTTGGTAATTACCAGAGAGTATTATCGACCCTTGATTTTGCAATTACCGTTTAGTAATTTTCTTTTTGATTTCTTTTTTTTTTGTTGGTAAAAAATAGCAAAGATACCTATTAGTACCATATAAAAAAATGTCCTTAAACTTACAGATTAAAAAGCAGGTCATATACATCTTTACACTAAGTAAAAAAATATGATGGTGTCATTTTCTATTTTCACTTCTAGTATTTTCCTGTATTACCGGTTATGACTATTAACCGATGAACGTGCAGCTAGATAAAAATCTCAGCAGACGCTGCATTTCTAATATACAAGCAAGTTGTAATTGAAGTTAGAACATTAACTTGTTATTATAAAAAAAAATGAATGGTTTTTAAATATTATAAGTATGATAACGACAAAAAAAGAGAATTTGTAATTCTTAATTCAAACGAAATACAGGCTTTAGGTATAAATAAACACAAAAATACTTTTCGAATACTTATTTACTATAAGATCATACAATAAAACGTTATTATTTAGCAAAGATTTTTACCCATTAAATACATCGCAAAATAATGGCACTCCTATGTGCTATTTTACAAGAGAAAGTGTTAATAGACTTGTAGAAAGCACAGTTTAGCAGTTCATTATATATAAATAATCTATTAAGAAAGCTTGTCTGGGTTTTCTTGCGTAAAGAACCGTACTTTATTTACAGTTTTTAATAACATCTTGTCGTCTGTAAGAAAGGAAATGAAGAAATATGTATTTATTTACAAAAAGTTATATTAAAATGCTAGAAATACCGTAAAAGACATACACAATACAGGGTCTATTATAAAAACCTTACATTTTTTAGAAACGATTTTTTCTTCTAAAAAGTGGAAGTATGCACTTTGGTTATCAACACACCATTTTTAGAACACATTTTAACATGTAAAACAGTTTAATAAATACACCTATAATAATAATACATAATTTAATACATGCAAACTATCTCAAAAACAACATTTGCATTATGTGTTAATCTATTCAACATCAAGATCGTGTATCGTTTTAAGATTACATTATAAATAACTAAAACATAATTTAAGAGTAAAAACCCATGTTCAATTCATATTCACTTTAAGAGATTTTATTACGTCACATTCTATTTTTAAAATAGTTTTGTTTTCTATTTTCCCAGATTTTATCATACTAAATAACTTTAAATTATTAGAGACGCGAATTTCTTTATGCCCATCTTATACAGAATCTTAGTTTGACATGTTGTTAGATACGAAAACATAAAATTGTGTAATAAAAATGCTATGATAATACATTTTCATACAAAAGATGCAATTTTACTGCTTATATGCGAAATTTTTGATGTTTTTTTGTTTAATTTTGCGTGATTTTATGCCATCTAGATTTTAATGTACAGAAATATCAGCAAAAGATTATTCTCACAAATTACCGTTACCGAGAATATTCTCGAAAATATTCTCCATATTTTTAAAAGTGAGAATCTGCCCATCCCTGTTTGCAGTCAAACTAAATGATTTGAATATATTTGCGAAATGAAGTAAGTGTATTCTTTAAAAATAGATACAGCATAAAACTGTACTTTTCGGTTTGCAGTATTGTTATATTTGCAAGTTTTACTTAATACCGACTGCATTTGTTATAAAATAGGGTAATTTTCGTATTTCGGACTTCTAGTTTTTGAACGAGATGTCATCCTACATGCATTAATAAATAAAAAATTCGCTGATGTAAATATACCTGTAGAAATCATAGCAAATATACAATAATATTAAGTTACAAAACCGAAATACTCTTTCATAAAATATATTTACAAAAATTACGTTTAAAGAGGCATAAGATATATTTTTTAGATGCTCCTTAAATTTGCGATCCAAAATGTTTAATTGGTATTTACAAAGACATAAATAGTAAGGAATAAGACAAATCATTACTAGATATGCATAGTTGGTAAATTTTGTAACAAATTATAACGATAAAACTCATTTTCTCATACATGAACAGTATTAAATTAAGTAATAAGTAGCATATACCTATTTTTAAACTAAATATCTACATCTTACTTTTTATATATCGAATAACGCAATCAAAAAAAAATATATTACTATAAAATAAATTGCAGTTGTTGTAATAGATAGTGCTTTACATGACAACACTGTTATATGATACAGCAAGTATTGTACTATTATTGAAACAGTGTATAGCAATATAGGAAAAAGTACAAAAAATATTTTACAATATAAATTGGGCTAGAAAGAGTTATCCAAATGATGTTTTGCTAATTTGGTTACGTAAAATTTAAACTGGTCATAATACACGTTTTACACCCAAGTCGTAAATAAAGTTTTCTAAAAACAAAATAAACAAATCAAAAACTATTATGTTGCAAAGACGATGTATTTCTGAAATTCATAATGTACCCTGTATTACCACGGGTTTTATATTTTTCTACTTTTTCCGGGAAAATTAAGTAAAATGTCATAAAAAGTGTCGCATGTTGTTTTAAATGCCAAATAAACACAAAAAAATGCAAATATGTGCTGTTCATACATTTCAATATTAAAATTTACGATAGAATCTATATAATTTTTCCTTCGTAAACTACTACATTAGTAAAAGCGTTTTAACAAGTTGTCCATTAAAAAAATTAATACCAATTTATGTGGGTATATTTTTTCTTGTAAAAAGTAACTGGATATTTTTTATGTATAATAAAGATTTTCCTACGGCAAGAATTTTTCATTGAAAGTTCAACAGACAAATAAAAGGCCCCTCGGTCAATTTCGTTACTAATGACCATGTACATACAAAATTTGACTGTATAAATTGTCATGGAAAATTTTTTGAGGACGCCCTATATACGTATTTGGTATTTTTATAACAGAAAAGTGTAATTACATATAATTTTGTGTGAAGAAGATAAACCACACAAAAAGTCTAAAAGTATTTTTATATGTAAGAGAATTTTCACTCAGTCGTATCATAATAATTAGATGTCTATGGCAAACTAATAATACAATTAAAAAAGAGAACAAAAAAAATTAAATATAAAGAATAAATATTTACAGTGTAAAATACCAACAGCACTCATTTATTATATTTTATTAATGATTTACAGTGCCTCTGCCATAATGATATGATATACATACGTAAACTTTTTATGATTTGCTGTTTTATAGGAGCTAAACCGTACATATATATAGTATAAATGCCTAAAACAGTAAATTTATATGTCATTTATACTTGGATGATATTTTTTATGTTAGTACAATTATATATAATTATTATGCTTATCCATTTTTTTCTTGGTTAAAAAATCTCGGTTCGTTCCCGTCTATATTTACAAATACCTTGTTTGTCTGTGGTATAAGCATTTCGCAAAAACATCAAACTACTACTTGCATCATTAGAAAAACTCATCGATCGTTCTGTATTAGTTATTTGCATTCTGAAGGGGATAAAAAAAAATGAATAATAAAAGAATGAGATCAAAATAAAAATAATTATAATATACAAGAAATCGATTTTTGTAAAGAATTCCAACGAGAAAAGCAGATAAAGAAAACAGGAAGAGCAATCGGAATAGTTTTTTTTTTAATTCATTGTGCATTTCTAATTTAATTCAAAAAATAAAAAAAAATGCAGTATAAAAAGATTGATAGTAATATACTTATGATTTTGTATTTTTAAAAAAATATTATGCATTCCGAAATATGCTTTTAAAAAAGAAATCGGTACACGGTTATCCTTGTTTGCATATTATATAAAATTCAAGTTTTTTAAAAAAAAGATTTAAATTGAAACTTTTACGTGAAAAAAAGACAAATAAATAAACATACAGAAATCTTTTTTATACAACATAAATTTGTAATCGTCTCTGAAATAAACCATTATAATATGCACAAGTAAGTACGTTAGTACTTATACTATGTAACGCTTCTTTTGCATTATTTTTAGCATTTTTTTGCTACAGTTTTCTTTCTAGAATACATACTGTTTCCGCATGTAAAAAATAGCATAAGTATCAAAATAAATTCTACTTCTTACACATCCTTGTACAAAAACAAAGAATACCGGATTGCGTAAAACTTGAGTACGCTTCTAATGAACACTTTTCAAACTAAAAAAAGCAAATTTTTGTTGCTATAAGCAGTTTGAAAAATAGCAGAAACCGTATTTATAACAACTAAATTTGACTGGGTTAGTAGAAATACACGTTAAATTTGCAAAAGAAAATGATTACAATATAGATGTGTAAAAAATGTTTTGCTTTTAGCAAATATTAAATTTTTTGTTATGGGAAATCAATAATGGCATTATTTGTTTTTTTTATGCGATAAAATATGGCCATATTTGAAAATCACCATAATTTTTTTGCCTACGACTGTATTCGATACAAAAATGTACTTTAAAAGATTTTTAAAAAAGATTGTCAAGATAGTTCTGCTTGGTACAATATCTTTCTCATTTTTTTATACATCGGTTCATTATTTAATTTAATCTTTTTTATTACTATATTTTGCAGAGATCCGAAGATTAAAATAATATCAAGGCTAGAATCTCAAAATTTTGTTTGTTACTCAGCTCTATTTATTAAACAATTTTCAATAATCACTGACAGCTTCTAAATATAAAACATTTATTTTGTCTTTTTTTTGTGACGCACTCAGCGGCCATATGACAGCAGCAAATCCTCTATGCAAAAGGCGCGCGCAGCGTTGCCGTGGTTGTAATTTCATTTTAAATAAATTATATAGAAATATAATCCACGACCTCGAAGTTGTACAACTTTCGTAGTTGAACTAGAATCACAAACTTAGCATACAAATACAGGTCAATTAAATTTACAAATCAACGAAGTTTTAACAATGGACAACAACAATATACTATAAAAAAAATAAAAAAATGAATTTCTAAGATATAAAACGTTACAACAATTTTTTACCGCAGTACGAAAGCAAACAAAAAAAACGCAAATCATCAACAATAAGACTTGTACTTTAATATAAAAACAAAAAACATTAAAATAGGTTTATCTTTTAGATGATGGTGGCTCGTAATCATGCATCACGAAAGTGCAAAAAAGCAAGGTTAATACTTTTTGTAATAAATGTGTAGTACTATACTTTTAAAGACACTAAAAAAAACTCGGCATGCTATTTTTCAATTAGCAATATAGTTACGACCTTTTTATGTATGTTAAAAAAAACCTATTTGTACAATTTTCCAGGTTTAAAGTATACCAAATAGATGGTCTAGTGCAAACCTAACATAATACTAAAAAGAGAGCACGAGTTAAAAATTTGCCTAGATTTTTTTTAGTACAGTTAAGACTACAGCAACAACAAAAAATAAAATTAACAGTAAATACAAAATTTATAAAGAAATAAAATATTATAGTAAAGGGTTATAGTAATATACTGTACACCATTTTCCAGGTATAGACATAACCTGCCCCATACTGTATCAAGAAGCTAATCCCCGGTGACGGCAGGATCAAGCGTCAACCCCCCCACCCCGTTACAGTGCACATTGTGTTGCAAACCCCTGCCCGTATCCTCACTTACAAAAAAATACAAACAATACAAAAAATAAAAAAAAAAACAAAAAAAAAACAAAAAACAAAAAAAAAGAAATCTTGACCTAAAAAAGAACTCGGCATTATTTTTTGTATATAATATAGAAGCCGGTTCTCTTGTTTCTAAAAATCAAAAACATTAAAACCTTACGCCATTCCTCCATTTTGTGCTTTTTTACGCCCTTGTTATCTTCAATGCCTAGTTTAATCTTGTTCTTGTAACTATCAACATGCTGATTATGCACAATAGTCACAGGTACGACGAAGTGGTACTTATGGCATACTGCATCAAAGCTATATCCCTGCATATTTGTCTATGGTACGCTGGCCTTTCATCCGTGGTTTACCGCACCTGTCGGGTCACCCTACGAAAAACTCGAGTAAAGTGCCTACTTATATATCAGAGCTATTTCAACCTACCCACGAGCTGGTGTATGTGTAGTTTCTCGTAAACAAAATTATCAGTAAGGAGCTACTGGGGATCGACATCTATTTGATTTACCATTGTAGTGTTAGCGTAAGTTCGTCTCCGAAATTTATATGCACCAGAAATCCATTTTGAAAAGAAAGTCTTTTTTGATATTTTATTATGTGCTAACCGAAAGCCCTACGTAGTCTTTTAAAGGTGTTGGACTTTTCCCGACGCAAACTGCCCACAAAGCCTGTGTGGAAGCTTGCAGGTAAAAAAAAACAGTGAAAGGTTGCGAAATCACCGCTGCCTTTGAACCAACTACCATTGCTACTATACAAAGTTTTTTTGTAGGGGCACACTGGCTGTTTATACAGCGCCATTTGCAGTCATCAGAGTTTATATTACAGGCAACCGAATGCAGTAGTGTGACAGTCAGACAGCGTATATGTTACCGTTCAAGCGCAAAAATCCACTAAGCGCGCTTCGCCTAGTCCAAGATCGCTTGGCGTGTAAAATCCGCCAAGCGCACAAATATAGTTATTAAATGTACAAAAAAGCTTGGACTAGGCCAAACGCGCTTGGACTAGATCAAGCAAATTTTAATTGCGTTTGGCGGAATAAATACGCCAAGTGAATTTAAGCGTTAACCAGACAAAATTATTATTGTTTCGACATTTATTGTAGCAAACATAAAAGAAAAATTTTACAAAAAACCATAAAATAAATATTAACATACTACTCTCTAATTACAAGGTATAAAATAAAGATTAAAGAAAAATATTGAAAAGAACTTTTAATAATAGCAAATAAAGAAAGGATTGTAAATTTATGATATTAAAAAGATAAGATTGTCTCTGTGGGGTTTTTAGGCATTTTTTGCGAAAAAAAAAATAGGAACATGAAAAAAGTAGCAATAATTTTCAGGTTGTAATGTTTTTTTACAACAACAATATTTGTTATAATCTGCTGGAAAAACTAACACATGCAAAAACGATAATATATGCGACTTTTAAGACGTTACACAGAGATTTAATGTATCGAATACACTATTTGGACTAAACATAAGTATAATAAATGACTTCGTGTAATAAAAAAAGGGTTTGCATAAGTCTATACATCGTCCATATAATTTCAGTAGGAAATTTTTGCATTTTGAAGTGCACTCTGACCAATTTTCTGAAAACTAGGAAGTGTTTACCGCATTTAATGTCTTACACCGGATGTAATTTAGTATGATCATTCATAAAATTAAATTAAACAATTATCGTAGTAAATCCTACATCTAAAGCTGTAAAAACCATGTAAAATCTGGATTTTGCATATAGCCATTCCGTTCGTTTTTAAGATAAAAGTTCGGACTATGAGAAATATATCCAAAAAATAAAATTAACAATTAGATCAAAATTAATTGCATAAACTTGTCTTCGATTACTATTCATTTCAAATATAACAAATTATTACCAAAAAAAATTGACACTTAGTGCCTTTATTTCAAATTATTTTGCTTTTTTTAAATTTTTTACATATAGCTGACTGATGTTGTACTGTAAACACAATAACTTCAAAAAAATGAAATTTAAAACGACAATACCAAAAAAAAATCATAAAGGTTTTTGTTAAATTTTCAGTTTTTCATAACTACGAATATAATTTTTGCGCTTAAATAATATTAAGCGTTTATCGCATAGGAAATTCTACCTTATCTGCACTATACCCGCTGTAAAAACTACAAAACCAACTATTAAGACTTGACAAAAAAAGAAGGCTTATACGGTTTTTTAGGAAAGTTAATTTATGACAATAATAGTATATTAAATGTATAAAAAACCGCAACAAAAAGTATTTGTTTGAAACTAAAAAACGCAAAAGAACAAGTGTTTTTATTTATGCTGTGTTGCAGCAAAAGAAGTCACAAAAAAGTATTTTGACTGTGCTAAAATAAACAACTTTCGTTATAGCAATTAATATTCATATTTTGCTGTATTGCAGTTTTTAAAATGCTTCGTCAGCGCAATAATAACACGCTGTTATTATTTTTTGAAAAATTCTGCGACTATAAATTGTTGTACAGCATACCAGAAACTTGTTTAAGATATACTTTCATTTGCAAGGTAAGCAAACGTTTTTTTTTTTTAAATCTGATCTCAACCAGAAAAATTTTTAGAATTACTTTTTGACTGCTGCAATAAAAAAAACTTTTTAACAGTTATGCTTTTTTTTTTTACAAAAAAATATAATTGAGCATAATATTATAAGAAAAATATCATAGAGAATGTATACAAAAAAAAATATGGAGTCATTGCGTCATAACAAAAAAATGTGATAGTAACATATATATGCACCGACGTATTGTCACTTCTAAAAACCCCTATAAAAACACAACTTTTTTTTAAATGTACGTGCTTTTATATCTTGAATAAAAAATCTGTAACAAAAATAATTTTAAAAAAAAAAGTATTTTATACATTTAATTTATATATTAAACTTAAAAAAGAAGTACAAATAGCTATTTTTTACGTTATAATTTTTTATTATTGCAAGCTAACCAATTAAAAACGTTTTTTAAAAGATAACTAGTATTAAAAAACTATGTTATATGTAGATACAGCGTAAAAATGCATAATTTACTAAAATATGCACCCTGCACGTTCTGTAGGTTGATCGCTAATGCTTAAAGTTTTTAAATTGTATACGACTTTATTTAGGCCCATACAAGTAGCAAAATGTAATTTATTGAGTTAAAAACAGCACAAAAACTATAATCATTGTGCGGACAATTAATCAGGAAATGAAACTTGAATATATCTAGTAGTTTAAAAATTATGCAAAACTGCTATAAAATCAACATCAAGATACATCACAGTCGTCAGCCTAAATATAATTTTTAGCTCTGTCTTTTTGATTAATTTAGCATAAAAACTATTTGTGTAATATCTAACACCGAAACGTCAAATACGATACTATCATTGTAATAAGGTGATAATTACTAGAATTATCTATTTTATTCAAACAACTTTTTTTCTTGGATTTTTTCTAGTATAAATGCATGAAATTTTGTATATAGTTTTTTTGGTTAAGTAATTACTTCTAAGAAGAGATAACGACCGTTTTGTACAAAAAACTAAAGGCAAAGATATATTGGTGTTATGTATAACTAAAAATAATATTACAATACAAATTTAACATAGTTTTTTATAGTTTACAATGTAATTTTTGTAATATTTTAGAGATACTAAAAATTCTATACGTACATTATACTAACTGTACATAAATTTCGTGCAATTCGAAACAGAATATTAGACTTTTTCAAGTCTTGGTAACTAGGGGATTTAAAATCGGTTAATCGGGGACTCCGATTAATCGAATATGTAGACTTTATTGTTTCTTTGCGTTCTAGAGAAGTAAATATCCGTTTATATAATGGACTTTCCAGGACTAACGTTTGACCCTGTACTAATTTGAGATTAAAGCTAATTGATGATTTGGATAAAACTATAATAGTTGAAACTAGGGAACCAAAAAAAAGCGTTTTATATAGTAGTAAGAAGGTAGCTAACATTAAAAATTAGTTTTTTGCATAAAAAAAAGTTTAAAAATTGATTTTTGAAGCACTGAAACAAACATTATGTAAAATACTTATAAAGAGTAAGTTTTTATTGAACATGGCTGTACTTTTGAATGCATGATATGTATGTTTTTATTTGAATATAGTGTTATGCAACTGAACACGAAACTGTCAGGAAATAAATGGGATTCTTGATATACACCTCCGAACAAAACAATATTGAGTAATCTATTTATACGAATGATTTTTTACATGTTTGAATTTACTATTATATTAGCGGTATCAGTTTTTTTAATGATATTCAGATTTTTATTTAAACTTTTGGCAAAATCTTTTACTGACCGTAGTTATATGTAAAACATAGAGATCGTTTATTTTGCACAAAAGTTGTGTAAAATGTAAGATTAACTGCTTAGAAATTGTACAGGATTAATCCAAAGCAAAATTGAATGTGGTCTTTTCTTTTGTCGCTACAAACCGTAATTTTTTGGCATCGCCACATACTATATATTGATATTTTGAATGATAAAATATGCTTTGATTTACTTAGCTAATACGAAAAATAAAAAACTTAAATTATAAGTTTAATTTAGTTTTACTTAACAATATGAATTTTTTTTTCTACAATTTTTTTGCAATTTTCATAGTAACCGATTATCCAATTAAAGACCGAAATTTGGTGTGAATTTAAAGCGAATATTCGGATAATATAAAAATGCAATTAATTGGAAATCCTATTGATAACCTAATACGTATATTTTTTTCCTTTCCTATATGGGAAATATGCACACACGGGTTTTGCTGATAATTAGTGAAATGCTTTTCAACTAAAAAATCGCAGTAGAAATAGTTTTTTTAGCTATTATGTAAACATACAAATTTTTAATTGATTTTCAAGGCCTATTACTCTTTAGAACTAGCAAAAAAAATCAACCAAGTAAAGAACGAGTTTTGTAGATTCAAACTTTTTGTTAAGAGCTTAAGACACAAACATAGCAATATTCAATTTTTATATTCACAAAAAACTAGGTTTTTATGTATAAATACCTCATATTGGTTAAATACATATATTACACTGCCAAACGAAAAAATATGTAAACATGGCTGTTTTTCTTTTAATAAAGTAAAAATAAAACTATAAACTTACAGACATTCGGCAAAATTTAAAAGCGATTTTCAAGATATGTTTTAATTAAGTTCTTTAAAAATTATTTTGACGTAATTATTAATATTTTGTATGTAACTCTTGCTAGTGTTTTTATGAAGCCATGCCTATATTAATTTACAATCAAAAGAAGAATATCTTTTAAAAAATGTTTTCAACCACATACATAGGCATTGTACGATCCCAATAGTATTGTAAGCTATCATTTTAGATTTAAATATTAAAATTGCAATACGTCCTCTGCAAGGGCTTGTTTTGCTATAAATACGGCCAAAAAAGTTTTTAAAAAGCAAAATCTTTTCATTAAAACATAAAAATTTCAAAAAAAGGTATATTTATATTCAAAAAATATAAAGTGTTTTTATTACACGATTTTATATTGTAAAAAATCAGCAAAACAGCGGATTTTTTTTTATAAAAAATTTAATTTAAAATAACATTAGACTGTTTTCTTATTTCATTTTTGAATTTTAATGATACTTAAATCTTTCTAAATTTCGGAATCTCGCCTGATAGATTAAAGCGCGCGCAAAAAAAAAAACTAAAAAATGTAGTTGGATTTTGTATA
>JAQFYM010004096.1:0-16506 GCA_034694785.1 Agrenia bidenticulata | reverse complement strand
TTATAGCTCTGTTCTAAGGTATAAAAAAAAACAAAAAAATACCCGGGTACCCGAAAAATTACCCGGGTAATGGTTTTTGCAAAAAATCGCAAAATACCCGGGTACCCGGGTATGCAAACCCTAATGTCAACACATAGTACTTTTTGATTATTTTTTAAAACACAAAAATGAATGGCTTGAAATTGTATATATTTTTTAAACCAGGCAATTTTTTCGCAAATCAATATTTTATAAGATGTTAATCGAACTATAATATGGAAATAATATTTTGATAACGATATTTAAAATACTTAAAACATTTTTATAAAGGTTTACGTACTTAGTTTTTAAGCCTTTGAGATCTTTGAGTCAACGTATAGAAAAAAAAAACTTGGCGAGTGAGATCTCAAGAATCGTAAGATATGAAGATAGGTCAAATCTCAGAAATTTGCAGACAACCGAAATGTAAAAAAAACACAAAAACGCCTAAAAACGGTAAATTGTATAATATAATTTTTTTTTGACAAAATGTGTAACTGTCATAGACGCTGACGGAAAAACACATACTAGCATGTAGAAACTAAAAATCCAAGCCTGTTTATAATGGTAGATTAAAAATAAAAACATAAGAAACGTTATATTTATGTCAGCAATTAGGTTGCGGCTCAGTTCTGCCCCACTAAACGCAAAAGTTAGTATTTTATAATGTTTAAAAACGTTTTAAAACGTATATATTTTCTATTTAATATTAGCAATGTAATTTTCACATGTATAATCTTATAAAATAAAAAGTCAACATAATATTTTTTTTAATTGGCATCGATACTATCTAAGGGCATTCTTTTGTATTTTTATAGCTGTCGGTTTGTATTAAAGGTTTGGTGTTTTGTTTACACTAAAATCCTACACAATATTTTATAATAAGTTAGCGGACATTTAAACTGTTAAAATATTGCAAATACACATTGAAAAACTCTTTCATTTCTTAAAAATAGTATATGCACACTAAAACACAAGCTTATTTCTACTTCAAGTGCTAATATGTTTTGCTTGTACTGCTACCGACATACAAAAAAATGTTTTACGTATAATTTTCTTTTTAAATAGTATATCAAACGAACCTTTAGAAGTATATTAGGATTTCTACGTACTTTTGCATATAAAATTACTTTTGAGATTCGAGATTCGCAAGACTGGACCCCTTAATTTTAGTTCTTATGCAATTATGAATTTATACTTTGCACATTTTAAATCCTGTAAATAAATAAGAACGAAATTTAATAAATTTTTTTTTCGTTAAATTTGTCAAAATTATTTTGGGCAAAAAACAAAAATTTTACAGTAAAATTTTTGTTCGCTGTAAAATTTTCGGATTTAAAAATTAGCGCAGATTAATATTAAAAAACACATATTAATCTGACAAATTAATACTCTGCTTCAATATAGCTTTTTGTAGTTTAATTAAATTTTCTTGTAACAAAATAACTTTTATTGATTTTTTTTAGCTAAAAAAAAATTGTAAAAAAACTTACTAATTATACATAGTCTTAGTCTGTGTACTTTTACAAAAATGTATTTTTTTGTCATTAGGTATTTTTTTTTAAAGATCCTTCAGTTTTAAGGGTTATTTCGTTTTTTATTTTTTTTATTTTAGAAAAAATAAAGTATAAAAATATTGTTTGTTTTTCCATTTACGTACCTCTACATTTTTTTTTTTTTTGACAATTGGTTCCATTGACTTTCCGAAAATTTTACAGTAAACGAAAATTTTACAAATACGAAAATTTTACATGACACCGGCATGAAATTGTAATGAGCAATTTGTATTGATAGGTATATCGAATATACTTTGTATAAATTATGTTTTATAAAAAAAGAGAATAAATAAATGTATGTTAAAGGAAAATGGTTTTTGTACATGCTTTGAATTGTAAAATTTATAAACTGAGAGAAGATGTTTTTCTTTACAAACAGAAAAACTGAATAGAAAGCCTTTTTATTTGTGTGTAGAATAGCGACTTAAAGTTTCGACCGTGGGTACCCAAGTTTTTAAATTCTGTTTTTGTAGAAAAAATTTCCCGGGTAATTTTTCGGGTACCCGGGAGTGTAAAAAAAAATTAAAATTCGTAAAAACGTGTATCTAATGGGTATAATTTTTGTTTTTTTTGATAGGTTTTAATTTTCTATAGTATACAAAAATTTATGATCTATACTGAGTTCGTATATTTTTATTATATTTCCGTACTAAAAACATTTTTTTTACATGACATGCTTTTTAATAGGCTTTTAATTGTTAAAAGACACAGTAAAAGACACAACTACTGCAAATGATACAGAATATAGAATACTAGAATGGCGCAATGTAATTTTTTGGCAAATCAGTGACAAATACGTAAAATTAACATTTTTTTGTTTGTAAAAAAAGTTCACTTTATTAGTATACTATAACGTAAAAGTGTAACAATACTACAAGTAATTATTAGTTTACTCTTTCTATCATTAGTTACGCTATATTTACTATAATAAAAAAACATAGCTTCTATAAAATCACGTTATTTTATGGATTAAAGGCAGGCCATAGACGTTCGTATATGTTCTCAAGGTTGAGTTATAGCAAATTATACTATGTTTTGCAAAAAAAAATACATTTAATACTGTTTTTTGCATTTATATCATTTTATACCTAATTAAATACAATTGCTTTAAAATAAACAAGCATGCAGAATAAATAAAAATCATAAAGATCTAAAAAATTTATTGCGTGCTTATGCGTATACTCCGTTTTATTTGCTTTTTACACATCATCTACTAGTTTTGTAAAACGATATTTGCCGCCTTGTAAAAAAAACTTAAAAAGTGCTTCACTCTATATCTCATGTAAGAAATAGTCTTTATGTACAATAAAAAGGCTTAGAAAACGCTTTTGGGCTAGTAAAATACTTTTCCCATCCACATTTTTGCTTTTTACCAATACCCGGGTATATACCCGGGTATATACCCGGGTAGTATGTGCAAACCAAAAATCAACCTGGGTATTTAGTACCCGGGTATATAACCTAACTGAAAGAAATTTTAAAAGCAAAGTTTAACTTTAAAACGTGGCTTCTAGATATTGCAGGACACGGAAGCTCTGGCAAAGTTACAAGATGAGCTTATAATAAATATGATTTTCGGAACACTCAGGTTAGGTTTCTAAAATCCTACAAGAAAACAGCAATACGGCAATAGGTCAATATAGGTTTCACTAGATCTAGGCAAGCTTAATAAACTTGGTAATAAAAACGGGCTAGATAACCATAAATGATGAGTTGATAAAATCTTACCGAGACTGTAGTGGTTTTGTACATAGACGAGAAAGATTGTTTTTTAGAAGAGATGCGAGGTAATGTACACAAAACCTGCTTTTTTACTTATCGAAGATTAATGCAATATAAAGCATTACGCAGGGCTATTTAATTTTTCGCTTGTTCGCAAAAAACATACTTGCAGCTTTTACGCACTAAAAAAGAATATGGTTACACGTGTATTGCCGAAATATTAATTAATAGCAAAACAGCCGATGAAATATAAAATTCAAAATATGGTGCTTATAAATTATATGAACCGTGTACCTCACCTAAACAAAGATAAGGAAAAGCTCTGAACATAAAAAACGTATTTTAATGGTAACCAAATTAGGCAAAACTCTATACAACTATACTTGGAACAATAAAATGGGCTTGGATAATAACCTGCTTTGTATAAAAGTCAACAATTGAACACATTTTAACGATTTTGAAACTAAAACAGATTGTTTTAGACAGATGATGACAAAATCATGTAGGTCTAAAAAAAAATGAAGATACATTATTTACAAAGAAAAAAGAAAACCAAAAATGGGTTTAGAAAATAACAAATTACTAAACAAAAAAAGCATGAAGACAACATCAGAAGCGAACTACCGGAGGGACACGGGGGCAACTGCTCCGAGGTCACGGCTAAGGGGCCCCGAAATATTTTTATATAATCACAAACGTATATACAGGACATAAATATTGTCAATATAGGCAAAAAATACAGTCCTGCATATATATTTGTACGAAAGTCATAAAAAATATATAAATTCTGCAATTGTGATATGTACTATGTTTTGCTAAAATGTATTATTATGAAAAAAAATATATTTTTGTAAAACACTAAACTGCATGGTGCACTTTACTCTGGTCATTTAAACATAAGCAGTTTTTATGCAACCGAAAATTTAAATAAACGCATTTAATTTCATATAAGTGACAAGAATGTGTACGCAAACAATACCACTCAGCAAAGGTATATAAATAATAAATAATCCAACAATGCAAAATTATATCTTAAGATGTGACCATAAAAAATACAGAAGCAATTTGATGCCGCGATCGTATGAATTTTGTATAACATAAAACTTTTGCACTTTTATCTTTGTTTATACAAACAATTCATTGTTTATTTCAAGCATAAAATATATTTTTTTTACTTCATATATTCCTTAATATTATATATAGAAGTAAATTACGATTGTTCCTGTTGTACGAACAACTTATTTGTAAAGTTTGCAGCCTTAATTCACTATTAATATATATTTTCGTTAATGTTGTACGACTTGAACAATGTTTTATAATAATAACTGATTGATGACAATCAACAACAGTATATATTAAAAAAAACACAACAAAAACTACATATGTAGAGCCCTGTATTATTGAACTTTGTAAAAGAAAAAATTGTTTTGTTTTCCTGAGTCTGGTAGAAAATGCATGGTATAATAAAACTATATAACAAACAATTTGCCTGTGCATTGTATACATGTCTGTATGAAAACAGAAAATACAGGTAAAGCAGTCATTTTGCAGAGCCAACTAACTAAAAAACGGGTAATAAATGATATTCATGCACAAGATGTTTTTTTCTAAGAATACAATAAAGATACTACAGTATATTAAAAAGGTATGAAATGCAACATCTAGCCACTAATTTTTATACTCTGGCTCATCTACCCACCGTGGTTAAAAATTTACAAAAAAATGCAATCTAAGCGTTTCTTGCGTAAGAGGATAACAAAGAAAACCTTTTTTTAGGCATTTTGAGTTAAAATATTCTTTTTTATTCGTAAAAGGAATTTATTTATTTGAAGGTGTTGTAAAGTTGATTTTAATAATTATAGTTTCTGTATGAAAATATGCATTAAAATTTTGTAACAAAAAAAGTTTACTACAAAGCAAAATAAAAACGTAAAAGAACAAAATCCATTTCTTTAATAAAAAAGAATTTGAAAAAAATGGTCGTAAAAATTGCGAAGTTTTTGTCTTGTTCAAATGCTAGAAAAAAAATTTATATAGACTATTGCGATACATACCCAAAATAAAAATAATACTTGTATGCTTTTTATACTTCTTAATATTATTCCCTATATTTTGGTAGTATCAAAACATATGATTTGTATTAAGCCAAAAAACATTTAAGGGAATACTTACTCAAAGCACATAATTTTACAAAAAATTACTTTAAAGAAAGGGCCCCTTGAAACACATTGCCCCGCCCCCCCCCCAAATTTGTTAGTCTGCCCTGGGCTCCTTATGGATAAGTAACGCTTTCAATGCTGCAAGCAAATATACATTTTGGGCTTGACTTACAAAAAATAAAAAATCATCAACCTTTATTAGCAGGATTCTGGTAAGACAGAGTAAAACCTATATATAAATACACATATCTGTACTAGCGGCGTAGCGAGGGGCAAGGATAAAAAGTAGGTTGGGAAGGGTGTGGTACGTGCCTCCCTAATAAAAAATAGCCTGAATTTATGTTTTTTTTGCAGAGTTTTCTTGATTCAAAACTCTTAAATGGAAAATCGTTAAACTGAGAATAACAAAAGAAAAACACAGATTTACGTCAATTTATTCGTTTATTATGCCATATGTTGTAAAAAACACTGACTAGCCCTGCTCAAAAAAAATCTGGCGACTCCACGTGTCTTATCCATCGTTTGAATATATATAACAACGTGTGTCTTGCTAGGCTTTATTTGCTGAAAATAAACCACTATTGATACATTGCCCCCAGGTTAAGCAAAAATTCGTATTGGTAAAACCCAAAAATGGCAAATTCGCTGCAATGTACAATGTAAATTATAAATATAAAAGATAGATATGACAATAAGAGTGCGTAAATTAGAGCTGTTTGAATACATATTCTATACAAATTCAGAAAAAGGTAATGAACATATTGTACACAAAGAAGAAAAAGCAACTTGTAGTATACAAAGCACCAATAAATGATAAATAAATTTATAAAGTGAAAAAACAAGAACAAAATACAAAGATTGCTACTGATAAAAATATTTGCCACGTGCTGAATATTTAATGAAAAAACTTATAGAAAATGATACAAACAGATTTACACAACTTAATATTTTTAAAATGGATTGAATATTAAAAAACATAAGATGAATTGTTAAAAGACCTATAATAGAAGAACATATAAGATACGTCAGATGAATTGTTGCATCCTCGCGTACAAAAGATGGGATTCGAAGTAAGTAGATAAAAGAATTTTAGAGGTAACAAAAAATAAAACCTTTATTAGAAAAAATACAAATATTATAATGCTTTCGTTACATTACGTTGCAATAAACTAAGAAATATTTAATTTTAAACCTTGTCGAGTAAGTCAAATGAATGGGTCCTGTATTGTATAGATCTTTTGCATATATGTTTTTGCACAACAGAATAAGCTGAAAGACCGAGCAACGATCTAAAATTGAGAGTAAAAATATTACAAACCTGCGGCTTGCACAGTTAATGTGATTATACAACCGATATCTGCAGCTGGCAATAATAGCAGCAGTTAGAATATGTTGATACTGCATATACAGCCACATAAGTATATGCAAGTAGGAATATGGTACGTAAGGCATTTGATAGCGACTAGAGCCCGTCAAAAACACCAAGCGTCGTAAATATGATTAGAAATGGTCATACATAATTATAGACGATCGCATCCTAGATGGACCAGAACAGTGGCGTACCCGGGTGCTACCCCGAATAAAAATTGCTAAGATGTATGCGGGAAGTCTGTTAACCGATGCAAAAGATTTTGTTATATATGTTTTCTAAAAGTTAATTTTTCTAAAATCACGAAAAACATGTAAAAAAAAGCAATATAAATTTGAAAGTCATATGGTGTGTAAATACTAACATTGTTATGCCAAAAAACAATCTAGCCATGCGCTAAAAAAACTCCAGGGTACGCCACTTGATCGGAATTACGTCTGAAGAAAATTTGCTTCTAGAATAACTACAAAAGGTAATAAAAATGGCAATATATATGCCGAAAAGGTATGATTACATTATATTAAACGAACTTTGCTGTTTTTTACGTATAAATAAATTTCCGCGAAACATAAAAATATAACAAAAAGATATACGTAAGTTTAAGGTGCATGTGAAACAAACTCCATAGTATAGTTTTAATATATGTAGGCATGAACGAATTTGTATAATAAACACGTTACTCAAAAAAAGGTCGAGAAAAGTATGTTGTTGATACACATTTAAATGACACTTCTTTTTTATATATTTTTTTATACTGCAACAACGCCAAGAATACATGTGGATAGCACAATCGTCTGTCCGCAAGTAAGTTTTTTTGTTTGTAGCAAAAAACTAAAGTAAGAATTTGCAACATACTAAAACATTTTTAATATTTACTTACTTTGATTTTATTGGTTTGCTTAAAAATCGCAGATTCGGTGATATAAGAAACGCAAGTGTTTACCATATAGTATGTACTACAAAACCATGCAGGTTTTATGTAGGAAGAAATTTTTTTGCATGTATATAAGCCAAAACAAATACTTTTTCGTAGTATTAATAAAATTATAGCAAATAATTTGCCTAAAACAAAATTAAAATCTAAACCAATTATGACAAAATCTTGCTGGAAGCTTAAAGCTCATAGCAGGCCTTTTTTTTGGCTAGTTTTTCTTTTAAAACGACTCATTTTATATTTTTTATTTACAGAAGATGTTGCGTTGATACAGTTAATACCCTACAATCAACCCTGCTATGCCGCAGGATTTTTACAAGAGAAACTTTTTATACATTTTAAAAAAATATATTGCAGGGCCATAGAAGTCGTGAGTAGCTTATTACTACTCTTTTTTTTTAGCATACAAAAAAGTATTAATAGGATTTTTAAACACTAACAAGGCATTTCTATAAAATCAAGTGCTATATATCTAAGTGTAACAAAGATAGTTGCACATAAAATAAAGTTGTCATCTGCATAATATATTTTTCTAGTTCGTAATATGAAAGCTTATTCGATACAAGCAGTTTCTATTACTACAAAAAAGCCTAGTGTGTGTATGATGTCACGAAATTTTGCGCGGTGATAACTAACAAAAACTTTTGCAGTTTAAATACTGAATAATTAGAAAAATTAAGCATATTTGACATACATATTAAACGTTACTCTCTACACGCAAAACAACAAATATTAAATAATAAGGCTAAAACACCATTTTAAGGCTTTTTACATTATTAACTAGTGGCGGATTAACTAACCAAGCCGATAGCCAGACATTTATTCTAATGCACAAAAAATAAACAGTATACAGTGCAAAAATGCTAAAAGTGCATTTTAATTTAGATTTTTTATGTTTTTTTTTGTATAAATTAAAAACATAAAAAGACAAACGTTGTAGGCCGTTGTGCTCAAAATTCTAGCTGGCACCATCTCTATGTCTTAAGAATAATGCGCTCTAATTACCTTGACTATACTATTTATCATGTTATTGTGTATTTTGAAAGTACAAGTAATTACCCCTCGAACTAGGACGTAAAAATTTTCGGTTTCTATTTCGACAAAACAAAACTGAATCCAAGTATAGAAGATGAGGTTTGTCTAGTGTCAGGCCTTTCAATAATTCTACTTATGTACAAAATAGAAACAAAAATTTACTAAAAGAAGCACGGAAATGAGTATGCGGTTTTACTTGGTTAGTAGATGTATAATCCTAAGCGATAAGAACAAAAAACTATATTTTTAGGGACTTCATCTTATATGCTTTTTTGTGGCAAAGATCCTTTTTTAAAAAAAGCACGGAATTTAAAAAGAAAAAGCGGAGAAAAGAAGAGATTATGAATATAGTATACAGAAAGAAAACAAAAAAATTTATGTATGTGAAGAGGGAAAGGATTCGAAAATTCCGCAAAAGCGAATTTTAACTCGACGTTCGACAAACTGAGTAATGTAAAAGGATATTTGTTCTTTTAGGCAGTGAGGCTATAGCACAATACGTCAAATTAGAAAAAGGCTTTTTATTAAAACAGGCGATATAGCAACACATTTTGATAAACTAGTTTGGACAAAAAGATAATTAAAGTGACAGATAGATGCAAAATGTCATTTTAGTGCTAGCGATGTAAACTTAATATATTGATAACACTGCAACATACAATGTGTAAATAAATAATGATGTATGAGATAGCTAACACCTTTTACGAAGATTAAATACTAGGCATAACAACTACTGAAAACATGTAATGATACATAGGCTGCAGTTCTAATTAAGAGGTTGCTACAAAAAAATAGTTGCACACATGCAACAATATATACAGAAACAAAAAAAAAAGATGTACATGAGTACAGTATAA
The DNA here is from genome assembly GCA_034694785.1 of Agrenia bidenticulata. NCBI lineage: Eukaryota > Metazoa > Arthropoda > Collembola > Entomobryomorpha > Isotomidae > Agrenia > Agrenia bidenticulata. Next base: position 6,856 of record JAQFYM010004096.1, on the reverse strand, counting down.
AAACACTGCTTAATGTCGCATGGAGATTTAGAGACTACTACATTTTGTTTGTGGAATTAAATAAAGTTGTATACGTAAAATGCAAGAATGATGCTCAAGCTCGTGGCAAATTTAGCATGTAAAGATGCAAAAAAGACGAAAAATGCAGTATTGGTACAAAAGGGATCTAGATAGCTCGCTGAGAAGAACCGCAGGCATAGATTTTTTCTACTATAAAGTAAAGGAAGAATTCTATTTTGCAACGAAGTAATAATGTGGTACCGCAGTTGTTTTTAGCATATGCAATGTGTAAACAATTTTTTTCTTGCAGATTTGTAGTGTAGAAATGCTTAGAAATACAAATGCAAACACTGAATTTGATGATACAGACAGATAACCGTAACCAGAATAAATTTTATGTTACCTTACAATATAAAAGCATTTTATATACAAACAGAAAATAAAAGGCTGGGCTTTTTTGCAATTGTTTTACAATCTAGCGCAAATTTTTGTAAAAACGTACTAGTAATGCAAAAATGATCTTTGACGTTTGTTTGTTATACAAAACGCCTTATAATAAAAATACTTTGCATGTTATATCTTTTGTTATCAAAACGTGATTCTTACTATAAATAAAATCAACGGATTCTTAGTTGTTGTAAGGGCTGTATCACATCCATATACATTTCTTTAAAAAAAAATGCAATTTGCTCAATTTAAATAAATCGGGTGTAAAAAACAATGGGATACAAAGTTTAATACGCATTGTTAATCTACGCATCTACACTTAAAAACTTCTTACAAAGCACAATAAATTAATTCTACACCATGGGTATCTGAATAAGTATATCAAATATAAACACTTTAATTTTCTATCTGCAATACATTATTTTGTTATAGCAGAATTTACGAAATCTACAATGACCATAGTTTTAGTTGTGTACTTAAGCATATTACTCGGTAAGTGTTCTTCTAACACAAGTTATGTGAGTCACAGTGGCGTAGCCAGGAATTTTTTGTGACCAAGGCTAGTCAGTGTTTTTTGCAAAATATGCCCTAAAAACTTGATTTAAAGTGTAAAAATCTTAATTATTTTTTTTTGAATTTTTTTATGGGAGTTATTTTATTTTTAGATTTTTTAAGCAAAAAAATCTCTGCACAAAAAAAGAGTCCCCTCTTAAATTCAAACGCATTTTTTACAGGGGGGTTCGAGCCCCCCTAGCCCCCCCCCCCTTCCTACGCCACTGGTAATACAGGGCATTTATATGTAAAAAATTACTGTTAAGTGATTTAAGACACAATTAAACAGCTAAACTATTCAAAGAAAATTACTTATAATCTTAAATGCGTAAAAAACAATTTAGTACGAATATTTGACAAAAATGCATTTTTCTGTTTTTTTAAGTTTTTTTTAAGTTTTTTGCATTACTTTTTTTTTATGATTTACGAACATAATGAAAATGTTAATGATGAAAAGTTTTCTAAAATTTTAGAGATTAAAATTTTTATGGAATTTTTTTAACGAAAATTAACGTTATTTTTAATGTAGTTAACGGGTTATCAGTTCCTGTTATACCGTAATGAAGGTTTATTTGGGTTTTACAAAAAAGTCGAATGTTTCGCCTACTCAATAACAAAACCTTTATCTGTGACCGACAACAGACGTTTTTGTACCACGACACGTGTATGTACAAAAAAAAGGGAAACTTTTGTTTTGCATATCAAAATTTTACGAAAAATCATTTTTTTCTTATTTTGTACTTAGCTAAAACCTGGTTGCCATTGTATTATCATGCGTTCAAAATTACAAAAATAGTAGTATTTGCCCTTTTAAACATGGTTGAAAATATTTCTAAACAAATAGAGCAAGTGTTTTACGTTTCTATCAGATCTTTTATGGTTTTTTATTTGTTATTTGCATCAATGTTATAAGTAACAATAGCTGAGTGTATTTTAGTAGAGAATGCACTACAAGTACATTTCTTGTACCAGAAACTATAAATAAATATTCAATCAATACGCGAAAGCGTTAGCCTAAACTACAACTCAATGCAGAAGTGTATAGGTGTGTACTGTTGTCTCAATTGTCCGTTATATAATTATGTACATACTATTTTTGGGATTTCATGTATAGGTTATAAATTAATAGGTAAAAGTAAAGACAAGCCCCCCGCTAATTGCAGCATACAAATAATTTATCCCTCTGAAGGTCATTATAAAAAAATAAAAATAGATTTGTTGACAATATTACACAATTACATATTTAAATATAAGTAGAACATTTTGAACAGCCCTAACCTGTGACCTAATACCCTGGCTGTCTCACAATCCTTAGATCTCGACATTTACATAGCTTCGTTATGTAAAAGAAGGTTAAGGTTTACAGGTATCGTTAGTTTTGAACGCTGCGTATAATGATTTTTTGGTTACATTTACTTTACATTTCTGCAGTTTGACTTTGTGACTTAAGTACCTCCCCCTCTTTGCAACAGGCGTAATAGTACCGCCTAATTTACGGGACACTACTTCATACTTCTATCAGTTAATATTTATATAGAAATGATTATTGTGTATTGTTGATTGTTTACATTTTAATTTCTACTACAACATTAAATAAAAAAACATAATTTATACAAAATAAAGATGCGCAAAAGTGTATTATATACATAAGTTTCAATTTATCTTACTTCACCGAAATCTTACTGACTATCATTGTAAGGAAAACATAATATATACCATAAAAGAACTACATTTCTGCAAATTAAATTGTATGCTGTAACTATCTACACAAATTTGTAAAATTTTAGTTACAATCTCTAATGTCCTTTTAAATAGATAAATTAAAAAAAAACTGAATTATTTTACATCATATTATTGCAAAAATACAAAGTAAATATATAACGTATAAACTTTACACAAAAAAAATGAAAAGCTCACTTTTATAGATGAAAACGTTGCACGTAAGTTTTTTTTTGTAATTCGTTTTTTTGCAATTTTTATTACATAAAAATCAACTAGACTGCTTTTTCCAAGGAAGCGTTTTACTGCAGTATATATGCTTCATGTAGCTTTATAAAAATTTCTGTCTGTAAAATAAAAATTCATAAAATAATTACTGTTCATTTAAATTGATTTCTCTAAATGCATCTCAAAATAAATGTGTCTTATATACCTTGCAATTCGGTTCAATGTATATTTAGTTTAGGTAAATATGAGTGTTTGAGAAGTGTAGTTTGCAGGTCTTTTTGACGCACTGTGCGTAAGGTATTAAAGTATACTCAAAGACTGACAAATAATAGTTAATGAAATGTTTTTATACACTAAGATCTGTATGAACTAAACGAGTCATATTGTTTTAGCGGTGGATTATCACGCTCGTAAAAAAAATAGCTACATAAAATACCACGCTTTAAAAAACAAATTTGTGTGCAAATTTGCTTTAGTGTACCTTTTAGCACAGTTTTTCTACAAACTTATTTCTTTGTATCCAAAAAATACTTTACTTAGTTTAAATATAAAAAAGTTGAATATGTGGTGTTTGTCATTAACAAAAAGTTTTTTACAAAGCGAAAAAAAGAATATTCACTGTAAATTTCTGGTTACAGCTTACTGCATTTTTTGCTGTAAAAATGCAAGTATTAAACGTTTTTCAGTAAAAAATAAGGTGTTCTAGTCACAATTATAGTATAAAAAAATTAAAAGAATATCGTAAAAAAATAATAATGCTCTTTTACATTTTTGAAATATTTTTGCATGCGTTTTTCCTGTAGGTTTATGTAGTATACCATGCAACTTTTTCTTTTCGTATTTTTATTGTACCTATTTTGGTTTTTTTTGTGTTTTTTTTTAGTGTCTGGGAATAGGTTCTTGTAAATTTATAACAAATATTTTTAATAAAAAAAGTACAGATATGCTCAAATATTTGCAAATTGCCTATTGCAAAATATAAATAAGCATCTTAACATTTCTGCGAATACTTTTTTTTACACGACCCGAGTTTTTTTTCGCAAAACTATTTACGATCTTTGTATTTGTATTTCCGTATAATACCTTTATTGGATACTTGTATTTTTTCTTTTCCGTATATGCATTTGTTACTGTAACATGAAATAATTTTTTTTAACAATGCAAAAACGTCTATCTTTTGCCTATTTAATTTCAAACAGCTTGCACTTGCCTCTGAAATGTACATATACAACCAAATATATTATTAGTTTTTATAAAAGTTGCGGGGTTTGCTTTTTGTAGTTTTAAAAAAGAACTAAAGTCTGCAATGCTAATATTGCGTAAGTTTGTGCTCGTCAAAATAATTTATTACAACACAGTTGCACAAACTACTTACAAAACTAATTTTATGTCAATAGTCCCTACTTAACAATACGTTTTTTTCGGGTTTTTAGGCTTTCAGCGCCAGCCTAAATAGCCCAGGGAGATTTGGATATATAAAAGTCGAGAATTAAGTGTCGAAGTCCCGGCTTAGGGGCCCAAAAATTATCTGTAAGAAACTGCTTTTTAACTAAAAATATGTGACTTAGGATGTGAAAGGCAATGCCTCAAAATCTTTTTTACATAAGTAAAAAAGGTGTACAAGCATAAATTATTCTTTTTTAAATTTTTTTGCTTTATATACGCAACATGACGCTTAATCAAATACAATAATTGACATTGGTTTTAAATGGGACAACGTTTAAATAGATACAAAGTAAAAAAAAACACAGCATCGAATTGTACGTAGTATAAAATATAATTTGTAAACAACTTGTAAAAACTTAACTTTTATTTGTTGATTTTTTTTTTGTTTTTTTACCATCTTCTGAACTGTTTTCATAAAACTTTCTACCAGAAAAATTTTCGCATTAAAAAACCCTTGCATGTAATGTCTTTTTGTTTTTATTGCTGCAAAACAAAAAACAAAAGCACTGGCAAAAAATCAAAGTAAAACTATAAGACCTAGTTCAAGCGTATTTTGTGCAAGCGTTTTTGTGCAAGCGTATTTTGTGCAAGCGTGTTAACTGTATTTTTTTGCTCTTTTTTGTACGTATTGCAAACCGAACGATTTACGCAACCTGACCGGGCATATAAAAAGCGTTATCTGTGTTTTAGAGCATTATATCAACACATAAAACCCGTTTTTCAGTATTGTATGCGTCTGACCAAGCAGCATACTGTTTTTAATTGCACTAAAATACCTGTTCGTTGCATTTTGGTCGTGTTTCGAGTCTATTTGTAGAATTCTACTATATGTACTACTCAAAAAAGGAATAAGAGCAATTGTTTTTATTTTTGTTTTTGTACCGCAGGGATCGCGTTAAAAATTATATCAAAAAACAATAGTTATGCTTTTAATATTACAATAAAAATATAATAAATCATTTTATTAGTACGTTAAAAATAAATCTCGCTCGAAAAAGATATCAAAATCCAATACTGAATTATGTAAAATTACGTCGTATAAAAACACAAACAAAAATAACGGCCTGTAATTAAGGTCAAATTAACGACGGAACTGTACATTTCTTAACAAGATACTTGTTAATGCTAGGTGTTTATTTTTGCACTACCGACAAGTGTTAAAATCTTTTTTTGTTTGCCTTTTATATTTTTTTGTTTTTTACATTATAAAAGTTTACTAAATATACGTCAAAAAATATAATTTTTTCCTGCCGATTTATTATTGTTTTGCATCAAATTTATCTAGCAAGAAAACGATTTAGAAAAAAATTATTATTATCACTGCTTTTACTACACTAAAATAACGGAAAAAAGGGGGTTGGCTAAAAAAAATGCCCGGCTTTTTAAATGTTAATCTGTTACTGATAGAGCCATAGCGTCGATTCGGCCACTGGATATGACGGCTACTTCTTGCATCAGATAAAGAGTAATAATTTGTAGTATATCGCGAATTTTTACGTGCAAAGTATTGATAACAGCCATTTAGTATCCGCTCGTAAAACAGTTTCATTTTAGCCACAAAAGGCTATTCAAATAAGTTAACAATGCTTTTTTATAGTATCTTAGCCTAAATAGTACTTGTATACGCATTTTCATCGTGCAATTGTATTCAGCTGTTACATTTGAGCACGAAATGTATTTATGTAATAAAAATACAACTTTGTTACGTATTTTCGTATTTTTAACACTTAAACAAAACCGAATAGTAATATCAAAAATAAAATTGACTAACATCACGAGTATAACACTCCCTTTTGTTATATAATTTTGCTTTACGTAAGGAAAGGGATGGAAAAATTGGTATATGCTTATTGATTTAGCAATTACTACAAAAATTTCAACCTATAAAAACTCGCTTAAAAAATCATTGTAAAAAGGGATTTTTAGCTATTACTACCAAATTAATTTTTTTTTAACACTATGAAGAAAAAAAATGCATTGCGTGTCAAGTGGTTCATATTTTAATCGCTTGTACTTTTCTTTTAAATAACCTAAAAAGCACCCTAGTGTAAGGAAAATAAATAACTGATCATATTATCAAACAATGACAAACAAGGAAAACACAAGAGCCTGGTACACACAACATCACAATAAAATCAGTTTTGGTATTGAAATTTACATTATATGATATTTTGCTAGACACCAAAATTTTTTTGATAATTTCATCTTCATTTGCAACTAATCAAAACATAACCGACATTTTCTGAATAAATTTTGCGTTGTTCGTACCTTTTTTAAAATGATACGTTACAATTTTTTGTACTATTAATGGAACTGCTCTGCTAACTTACAAAAAGACGGAAGAAAGCATCGCTTGGGATTCTTTTGTTCAAGTAGACAACACAAATTCAAAACTGTAATTTTGCAAATCAAAAATCAAAGTAATTTATACCTGTTGCAAAATAATTCACAATTAAAGTCTAAA
>JAQFYM010004095.1:0-16508 GCA_034694785.1 Agrenia bidenticulata | reverse complement strand
ATCTGATTTTCCATCTTTTTTATGTAATTCATTATATTTTCTACAATTGACAATTCATGTTTAACAATTTCAAGCGTTGTTTTCTGTGCAAGATTTATAAGAAATATTTCATTTATCTTTGCCTTTTTTACTACATCATCCCAGTTATTTATAATTGCTAATTTCTGCACTGTTTCCGCTATTTTGTCATAGAAATCCTGTATATAGTAAAAGTTTAGTTGTTTTATCTTATGTAAATCTTGTAATAATTCCAGATTTTGTTCTTCAGTAAACTTGATTGCTAATAAATTTCTTAAAATCGTTGCGGGTTTAGCTTTATGTGAAAAAATCTTATCATGATAGTCTTCAGAAATGATACATTTTAAAACTTGAATATACGTTTTTTCGTCCCATTCTGTTAGTTGAATCATGTTTTCAGCCTTTTTTACCCATTTTATAATATCTGTTTTTTCTATATTTTTAAGCATTGGAATCTTCTTTTTTATACTACCACCAGTTCCTTCTAATGAAATAGTATATTCAAATTCCTCTTCTTTTGTGACGGAGTGACTTGATTGGGTCATTTGTGACGTTGTCGACAACATGTCAGACCTAGGAATAAAGGCTGACCCTTTAGTTAAATATTGTTCGTATATTGATTTTACTTCATAGTGTTTGTAATCTTTATTAGGCTTAAATCCATTGCCTCTATTATAAAAAGAATTAGTATATGAAGTATGTTTATTTACAGTCATCCGTACTTCGTAAAAAGCACGTGTTTATATCCTTTTTTCTTTAATCTATCAGTTCAATATTTAGATGAAATTATAGCATTATTAATGTCACAATAAATGAATTAATTTAAACTTTCTAATTAATGTCATAACAAAGAAAAATATAACCAAATCAAATTAATGTCATAACAAAGTAGGTATGTCAATATTGTCTTTAATTAAATGTTTTACCTTTAACTGCTTTTAATCAAAAGAAAAAAAAATTAACATAAATTAAAAAAATGCAATTCAAAAGAAAAAGAAGCAAACCACAAATAAATTGCTATAAAAAGCAAACAAAAAAGGTATAAGATACTACATATATGCAAAAAATCGATCGTGTTATCGTTAATAACTCGACAGAAGATAAGGTTGAGGTAAGGGATAGAGTCTGTTTAATAAAAATACCAAAAACACTATAATAAATATATATTACGCAAGTTAATAAAACTCAAATAAAAACAGTACTATGTGTTGAATATATCTTTAATACTTTTTTTTTATTTCAAATAACAATCTAACAATATATTTTTTTTTAAAAATCCATAAAAACTCGCCTTCAGGGCGAGTTGTCATTTATGCGCCCCGGGCGAGTTTTGGACAACTCGCCTTAGGGCGAGTTTTGGAAACCTCGCCCCAGAGCGAGTTTGTTATGCATCCTATAAAAAAATCAAGCATGCCATATTCTTACAGATAAAAGATAATTTTAAATAAAAATATAGCAGATTTGTTATCTATTTTTTCACAATCAAGCTTTACTTCTTATGAAATAATACCTTTTTCATTTTAGAGTAAAGAATTAATATAAAACAAAAAGACCTTTTTTAAAAGAAAAGGTACTATACTTCAGCGACAACATACTTAAACTAATTACATGTATACATATACATCACATGTAAGCAGTTCCAATTAAATATATGCTCAAGTTTTTTAAAAACACAAAATCTATAGTACACAAGGAATAAGACTTAGTAATGTGTAAATTATACAAAGATTTGCAACTTAATAAATGAATGACGACACTCACATAAAAGAACTAAAAAAATACAACAAAACGTAACTATGTTTTTTACTTTGCAAGTGAATGTAGATCAACCTTACAAAAATATATAATACAAGTAAATATTATCTCGTAAGTAAAAAATAATAAAACACAGCGTAATTATGAGTATAAAAATTTGTTTTGGAAACAAATAAAAGTACAAAAATACAAAAAACAAAGAACTGAAAATTTTATCATGTTGATTTTTAAGCTAAAAAACAAAAAACTCTCGAATTACGTACTTTTTTTCTTATAAACCAATATAAAAAACGAAAAAGATTTACTAGAGTTTTTCAACTTTTCAGAAAAAAGACATTATGATAACACGAACTTTTTACAAAAATATATTATGGTTAGCAACACAAATACATAAGAATTATTTTAGGTATAAATATTATATAGTTTTACCAAAAAAAACTACAAACATTGTATTTGAAAAGAAAAAAAAAACAACATATATATCTTTTTCATATCGTGTAATCTAATTTTATAAAAAACATGTCATTGGAAATCACAGTAGACTTAATTGAATTACGTGTATTTAAATAAAGTGCATAATCTATAAAATTAACAAAACAGGTACGCGTCTAAAGATACTGCTATATAGGCAATGTATAACAAACTAGTCTACACTTATATGATAAACTAAAAATCTATAATTTACAACCAAGTATATCTCCCAAAATGAAACACGGTTCTTTTTGGCATTAAAGATAAGCGGGTTAACAATTTTTGTGTGGGCTTAGTTAGTTTAATACCCAATTAAAACATAGCATATTACAAATACTAAGAATACAGCAACTTACACTTTTTTGTTTGGGTACAAAAAACAATTTATGCGTTTAGATTTTAAAGATTGATATTGCTATAATTCATTCTGGAAACGTTAAAAACACTTTAGTACGAAACGAAAATTATTAAAAATCGTAATGCGTAACGGCTTATAATTCCAGCAATTGTTTATTAATAAGAAATGGGTATATATTTAGGTAAAACGAACGGAGTATCGTATATAATAAATTTCTGGGAAACTAGAATCTTTAAAAGATGTCATTCACTTTTATAAAAATATTCAGTTTTTTTTACAATAGGTTACAAAAATATAAATTACAAGAGAAAGCAAAAAAAAAACATGAAATAAAACCAAAATACTGTATTTAGCATGAAAAATTACAAGTCAATAGAGTGGAATGCTATAACCGTGCTTGCAAATATTACTTTTTGTTAACCCTAAAACCAAAAAAAGTTCTTGGTTGTTTAAAAACGACAAAGTATATATACAATGAATCTGAAACAATTTACAGTGCACGAAAACCACCGCTTTATGAAATATGGAAGCATAAGAAAATGTTTTTTTTTGACACTGAAAGACGCAAAAAGGCTGATCAAGCAAAAATAAGAACAAAGCAGAATTTTTACATTTCAAGTTTAATGTTTTTTAAAGCTATAAAACAAACGCGCTGGTTGTTGATTTATTTTTTACTTAACAACTAAAAAGATATTTCTTTAGCATATATTTAGATAAAATAAACAAATACAGATAATAACGAAAATAACATAATAAAAGTTCTCCAATGCGTTATGAAGTATAGAAGGTTTTCATTTTAATTTAACAGGGAAACAAATTTATATAAGCACAAGACCATTCAGCTGCGTAAAAATAAAAAAAATCATTGATATATTGATTTGCAATACGACGTTGGTCTTTAAGAATTCAAATAAAAATAAACAGAATTAAACACAGAAAGAGATAAAAGAAGGTGGGCTGATGTCTAAAATAACGCACCTTCAGAAAATATTAAAATAAAAACTTGAAAACAACAAAAAAAAGTAAAGCGATAAAAAAAACAAACACAGACATTGGATTTGATAAACACAGCTGTACGCAAATATAATTTTAATAAAATATGAAGCAACAGTTTGAACCAGAACGAACACAGATTTTGCTTTACAATTAATATATAATAACAAAGTATATGTTTGTTGCATATTAATAAAAAAATACAACATAACATGCAAATACATTACAGCTATTTTCTATAGAATGAACCGGTGGATAGAAATACTTTGCTCTACATAGAATATCAAGACAACTGAACTAATAGATGATTTTAAAAGATTATAAAATGCCAAACACTTCAAAACTACAGCAGCACATAAAACATCGAACTTGCCTCAAAAGGAAAGAAAAGAATTACCATTTACCATTTATTTTTTGCAAAAAAAAAGAGCTATATAATGACCAAGTATGAAAACAACTACAAAAAAAAACAAAATTCTGCAAGATATCATTCAGCATCACATTAAGTTGAATTTTGCGTCGAACGCGCGAGCAGTACTCTTAGTTATGCGTGTAAAAAACAAAGTACAACCAAAAGCAAAAATGTAAGCCAGTACACCCACGTCTATAAATACAATACATTCGAGACTCAACATGTTTTCATCACTAGGTACAAGATCTTTTGCTTAGATGATGTGCTTGAAAACATTACAAAGTACATAAAGAATTTGATTACAGAAATTATAATAAATTCGAAGTATAAAAGAGAAAAAAAAATCCTTGTAAAAACGCTTTTCAAAAAAAATGATAATTGATTTAATTAAAAAAAAAATCATAAATATAAAAATACATGAAAATTCTTACGAGAGCAAAATTTCTTCGACAATAAACAAGTGTTTTGAAGACACATAAGTCAATTGGAACAACTACGAGAGATAAGTTGATGTTAACCTTGAAAAGTTAATGTATTGAACGATTTTACATAACCTAAATTCTAAAAAAAAGATGAGGAAAAAAAGGCTTGTTAATTTCTTATGTAGAAGATAAAACTATATCACCTTTAGCCTGATGTATAAACAGTGTGTTCTTAGAAACTTGACAAAATTCCTCGGGCATAACCAAGATAGTCACCACTAATAGATGTACACTGTTTTTTATTTGCAAAACGAACTTGTTAGTCAGTAAGAGCAATAAATACGGTAATGTACAACGTTTAGTTTTACAGTTAAAAGACATTATAAATAAGCTTTTATTTATTTAAGTGGCAAAAAGATATACGATTTTAGAGAAAAATCACTCGGGTTTTATAAAATAGGATAAATTGAGCAAATAGTGTGACGTAAAGAAGAAAAAAAAGTTGCATATAAAAATAAATACAACGCTGCTGGTTTTTATTTTGCGTTCACAGGTTGCATTTACTGCGTTTCTGATTAAAAAGCAATTTTAAAAACCTAACAAGAATCTTTTGATAACATGATATAGCTTATAATACATAGTAAATTATTTTCGAAAAAAATACCACGATATTAACCAAAGTGGGAACAAATATACAGTTTATAGTTGCCTTTAGATATATATTTCATTTTGAGTACACTTGATCTGTACATTATGTACCAATTACAAGAATCACGAGCAAATGTAAGCTGGGTTTTTTTAATGTATACGTTGTTTGATTTTATTTCGTAGTAGTTTTAAAAAAACATTTCATAATAAAAATTTGTATCTGTACGCCAAAATTGCTTATAATTGTAGTGTGCACATGTAGTAATAAATCTGAAACAATCGTACTTTGAATTATAAAAGGTTTTTATACATATAGTAAAAAAAATATATTGTAAATCTCAGTAGTCACAATTTTTAAAATATTACAACTTTTTTAAAATGTTCATTTTGCTTTTTATGCAGTTATATGTTACAAAAGGTTTTACTTGTGAATGTATTTTTTTTTAGATTAATTTGGGTTGACAGTTATTAAGCTTTAAAATCAAAATGGAAGAAAACAAGTCAAACTAAATCGTAAACGATAAATTTTGTATTAAAAAATAAAATACTGTAATTTAACAAATTTATACATACATCCTTACGGTTAAAGTATATAGATAAATTTAGATTACAAAAGAAAAACTAAGTTGCGAAACTGTCAGCAAAGAAATTATGCATATAAAATCTTGGTTTATAAGCAATTTTTATAGTGAAAATATTCAGTATTTGTTTTACGACTACAAAAAATATAAAAAAAAATAACGTAGAAAACCAAACATATAAATAATAGAAAGAAAGAAAAAAAAAAAAAAAAACTAAAACACTCTGTATTTTATAACAAAAAAGGGATGCAGTAAACGATATAATGCAAAGTGTAAAATAGAAAACCACAAATATATAGTTGATACATAATTTCTTTTGCCTTTATTTTTTATATTAATCATATCTAAACGATTATGTGCAACACAGAGGTATAAAAAAATTATTAAAAAATAAATAAATAAAAAAAGTATTGTTATTGTTCAATAAATATATTCTTTTTGTGCGTAAAAGTAAAAAAATGTTCACTTTGTTCTAGATACAAGGAATTCTATGAACAAGTATTATACGATAGCTTCGATCATCAGGGCAAAAATATAAACTCATGAATAATTATAAAATATTTAGCCAGTAAAAAAAGTGTAAATTGTGATGTTTGTATAGAAGCCGTAAAAGAAAGCATCAAAACATAGGAGAAGAAACACTGCACAATACGAAATATGCAAATTTATACATCACACAAAATAAATTGTTTTACTGTAAAAAGTGTGTGGATGGCACTTTATTTTGTCTTTAACATGTTTTTTCTTACTTAAAAAACATATTTATATGTAATTTGTGTTTATATAGTTGTATATAATGGGTCTTGCACATTTCCATATATTTAATGCATACAGATGTAGCTAAAACATAAAAAGAGACAAGAAGCATTTATATATTTGAAGCATTATTAGTAAAACTTTTTTTTTAAGAAAAAAAAATATGCTTAATTTGTTAAATCAAGTGTTGTACTTTATTCGTTAGTTCCACGAAACCCCGCCTACGTAATGAAACACACCTACTTTCATTTTAGAACGCTAATTGTTTAGAGGTAAGAGCCTGCAGCCTTTGTAACTACCCACTCTAGATACGTTCACATATAACAATACACTATATTTATTTTTTTTTTACTTTTTCACCAATACACTTTTTAATATAATACTTAAAATATTTGGTGCAACACACGTAAAAACGCAATGACGCGTTACAATATCACTTTTTTTGATTTCAAAATTCGTTTTTTTTTTTGATACACTACAGCATACAGCAACAGCTACCATATAACTAAGATAATTTTTATGGTGCGCGCAGCGTTTACTTGCGTTTGTAAAATTTTCTGCGCAAAAAGCAATACAGTGCAAATAGATTCATGTATATTGTATATTTTCTAAACATAGTTTTTTAAAAAACATGACGAAATTTTGGCTTTTAAAAATTGGTAATTTTATATAAAAAGAATCGTATTTTTTTTTTCTGTTGTTTTGTTTATTTTAATTATAAACTATTTTTTTTTGTATTTGATATGCTTATAACATTTAAATTCTTCACTTTTTTGACCTTAAGAAAGCGCTGGGCATATTTACGCGACGCGCATTTAGTATAATTTAGCCTATAATTTTTTTTGGTAATAAATGTCTAAGATGACACAAAACGAAAAAATCGACATGTAAACAAAAGAAACTAAAAATGCAACTCTCGAAAAAAAAAATTAAAATGGTTTTTATGTGCTTTGTAACCGGTTCAACTAGCGTAAAACTGTAAAAGGTTAAAAAAAATGTTTAAAAAAACTATTTCAAGTACTGAAAACCCGAGGATAATACATTTTATTATAGGGTTCGATAATTAAACTCGACGGTGTTGCAACCATCCTCGACATGAGCAAAAAGAAACTCTACTTGTTGTAATCGAACTCGTCTCGTTGAATTAAACCTCGTCGTTATTGCAAAAAACCTCGACGGTGTTGCAATCAAACTCGCACTATGCAATCTATCTTGACATGTTTGCAATCAAACTAGACAGTTTTACAAATTTTGTAAAAAAGGAAAAAAAAAAAATGTAAAATTAAAACGAACTAAAATAGGTGCGAGCCATATTGAATAAAAGTTTATGCTTTACTTTTTGTTTTTGTAATTATTTTCTTTTTCATATTTATCTTCTATAATATTTTTGTGATACAAAATACAAAATTTGCAGAAATAAAATCTATTATGTGAAACGTGACGGATGCTTTATATCAAGGTATATTGTAAAATATTTCTTTTATTTTGTTATAAAAAATCTTGTCGAAGAAAAATAAAAAAACAGCATGATTAGCAAAAAGTAAAGAACAATATTACATTCTAACATGGTTTCATCTATTTAAACCCCTTAAATATTACACTACATTTTTTTCCTTTTTTGGTAAATTATGTAAAACTGTCGAGTTTGATTGCAAACATGTCGAGTTTGATTGCAAAATGACAAGTTTGATTGCAACACCGTCGATGTTGATTGCAACAACGACGAGGTTGCTATCCACGCGACGAGTTTAATCGAAACATAACGAAAATGGTTGCCCCCCGTCGAAGTGTATCGAAATACCCTTTATAAAGTTCAAACTATATTCTGATTTTTTTTTTTTGTATTTTGTGTATTTAGCATAGCCTCTAAAATGATTCAATGCCATTTTATTACAAAAAAATATGGTTTAAGCTTTTTGACAAGTAATACTGGTAAAATGATGTAAATGCGATACTATGTATATATAGTTCTTTTAAAATAAACGTAAACTCAATGTTACTTTCGAAACTTAAAAAAAAGTAAAATCCGATTAAAGACAAGCAAGGTTAGCACAACAATAATTAGTAAAAAACTTAAAAAATTATTAAAAAATATAGTTATTTATATAGATTAGCTTATTTTAGTTTTTTTTTTTTTTGTTAAAGTTTAAATAGAACAGTAAGACATTAAATGAATGATAAAACCTATTAATGTTGTATAAATATACAGATATAACTTTAAATATAAAAAAGGCTCAAAAGAAGGACTATTAGAAAAACTGAACAATATTTATGCAGTATTTATTTTTTCTTTTCATAATAATCATAATCGTAGAATGTGCTACTTAACTTTGTTTTATGTGCATGTTATCGTATTGGCTTGTATTTTTTGCGTTTGTGGTTTAACAAAAAGATCAACTAGATATAGGCCCATCGGGCAAATATCATTGTGCATTTTTGCATTTTTTCTCGTCTTACTGCGTTTTAAATCGACCGTCTTCTACAATTTTTTTTTTTTTCAACATAAAAATTACAAAACGAATCATAAAATGGCAAAGAAATATAGACTATTATTATAGGTTTTTAGAAACAAAACGGATTTTTATATATATAACAAAAAATCCGGTTAACAAACAAAAGTTTTCAGCGTTGGGTTTTTCTTGATTTTCGACACAAAAATACATATGAAATACACATTCATAGCAAAAACAAATTATTTAATCGTAACTAAGTATTTTGTAGGTTTTCTGAAAATTTTGTATAGTTTTACAATTTTTTTTTGCCGTGAAGGCATTTGTAAATAACAAAAAGTAGCGTGGCTTTAAATTAACTGTTTTATATAAAATGAACTCGTATTTTTGCATCCGGTTTTCATTTTAATCTTTACTAAATTCAGTATTATAAAAGTCATTGGTTGATTTCTCTAAATAAATTAAATGCTAAAGAACCAGTTCATTTGCAAATTTACTTTTATTTTATATACAATTAAACATTTTTATGTTTTTTTATTAAAAAACAATAACACGGAACACTTGTAAAATCTAATTTTTTTAATGCAACAAAAAAAAAACAAACTAGGTATTTTTTTGTTGTAGTTTATTGTAATCCAGACGATTTTCATAACAAAAGACAAAGTTGAACGACACAAACAAAATAGGTTGCAGGTGTAGTCGGGTTGATATATTAAAACAAGATCGAATTATACTTAAACCTTTTTTAGTAAAAAGGCTGCGTGATAAATGCATTAATATAGGTAAAACAAAAGGGAAAAGATACAATGCAATAGTATCAGGGGTTAACAAATCACTAGAAATGAGATTTATCATGTATTTAACAGATAATTATATTAATTCAATACATTTTTTGCATTGTAGTTCATGAGCCGCATTTAAAAAGAACACTTGGTAATATTCAACATTGTATACATTTTTTATGCAAAATTCTTATATTGTATAACTGTCAGGCTAATGCAAATTTTTTATTTTTTTTCTGTATTAAAAAGCAAAAAAAAAACAAACAGTTTAAAGGTTTAAGTTTGCTATAAAAAAATATATTTATCGACATTACTAGAAATTCTTACTAATTTATGATTTTTTTTTTTTGTTTAACCTTAGTTTAGTTTTCTTTTGTCGTGAATCTTCAGCTTTATAAAATCTGACCTGAAATAACAGCGTCTTTGCACATTTATACAAAAGGAATCTAATTTATGTATAATATCCAGAAAAAAAAAATAGAAAACAAACAAACAAAATAAAAACTGTCCATATATACTAAAACATCTTTTGTAAAGTTTTTCACTAAGTCAAAAACATGCAATATTTGTAACAGAAATATTTACTGTTATAACTTTGTAGACTATATAGTAATAATAACTTTTATATATCGAAAAGCTCAATTTAAAATAAAAAAGTTTTATTAAAAAAGAACCCTATATAGTAAAAGTGTTTTTTATTTTTTTTTCGTTTAGACATAGCTAATTACTTTTATAGTTTAAAATACATTTTTTTTTAAGCTGGTGCATTTAAACTGAATAGTAAGAAAATTTATTTATATGTTTTTAAATTGCAAAAATGCTTACACTTTGACAGTCTTTTTGTACTAAAATCAAACCACACACACTTTTATTCGATTACAAATTCTTTTTAAGGTTGAAATTTGCATTGTATACAATTTTTTTTGTATTGTTTTAGATTACTAAACCTTAAATAAGAAAACTGTTATTCGAATAACTTATGATTTTGAATTCTATTTTTTTTTTGTTGACTTGACTTTTCAGTCTGTATTTTTACATGGTAATATAATTAAAGCCAAAATTTTTTATATAAAGTTTTTTTTTTTTCATCTAAAACTAAATTTGGGTATTCTTAAAGAAATAATAATAACGGAAATATAGTGTGTAAAGACGGGAACGCCGTAAGATACAATGTTTGCTTTTTAACACATATGATTTTTTTAAAAAAAAATAACCTATAGTGCGGTAGTTAGCAGCGTTCGCGCGATCCAGTTTAAATTCCCGTGAATACAAATAGTATATTGCGGCGATATCTGTAACAGAAATAAACATTTTTTTAGCTAATGAAAAAAATGCAACGCGAGTCTAAGACCACCGCCGGGCACAACCGCAATTTCAAGTTTATTTTACTACATACGATTTGAAATATTTTTTTTATATATTATAATTAGATACTTTGATATCTTAAGACCAAACACCTAAATATCATATAGTTTATATGACAGAACTTGTTTATTACGTTTTTTGTTTAATAATAAAAAAATAAAACAAATGAGTTTTTATCCTTCAACGACTATGATATGTATTCTAAATTTTTTAGGATAGTATTTATATGCATACTTTTGTTTTTTTCGTCGGCTATGTATAATTGTAATATATATACTTTGTTTTTCTAAGTTTAATTTATAGGTTTTTTTTTTACATATTTTGGAAAAGGATCATACGCTGCATAAATTAGTCATAAAAAACTACACGCTCTACATAGACTTCTTTTGCAATTTTAAGTACTGCACACGCAAAAAAACAAAATGTTTAAGTACATTAAAAAGTTTTAATCTCCAGGCACAAATGTTACTTGTTTTTTAAAATATACTCATAAGTATGTATTAAAAGTTTTGCTTATTGCCAATGTGTTTTTTTCAGATTTGAAAGAAATAACGACACTAAATTGATAGTTAGATGTAATATGGCGTATATAAAATATAATAGTAAAAAACATAAATATGTATCTATAACATAGTTTTAAATGTATATTGAAATCAAACAACAAATACAAGGACAAACACTATGGCCGTGTTTTTTTTTTAAACCAGAACCTGAATCTAGTTTAAACATCAATTTCAATTTTTTAATCGTGTCTTTTTATAAGAAAATACTTTTTTTTAACCCATAAATGAAAGAGATTCTAGAAATTATTTTGATATACATTTTCTACGTTAAATGACACCGCAAGCATGCAAGAAATTCTCCACAAAGGCGATATGCTATACAAGTATTGAATATAAATATTTATAACTATTATTTATTTTTACAGTTTCTTAGCGTTACAGGGGAAACGTTTTCTTTTTTATGTGAGATTTCACCCACCCAAATGCCGATAAAATTATCCAAACTTGAAATAGTTTGCATCAGGTTGTATTTTTTGGAACATAAATGCACCATCAAAGAACAATGTACAACATTTGGTCTGTTAAACAGCACGATTTCAAGAGTGGATTTGATTGTAGGAAGCGTTATAGGATGTTTTAATTATACTTTTTTTTTGAATATTATGAATTTTTTAATACATTTTATTATGAATCTTCATACGAAGAATTAAGTACGATGTCGGGCTATAGATGGTACGCAAAAACCGAAAAGATGTAAAGTTTTAATACCGAAAAATATAGAAATACAAAGAATTCAAATTTAACAAATGTATTTCTTGTATGTTATTGCGATCTACACAGCCGTTTTCTGTTGCGTTTGAGTAGAGGGCTCCTCCATGATTCTTTTGTCTTGGAATGCTTACAATTAGTATCCTTTTTGCAGTCCCTTCCTCCTGGAGCATTAAATCTTAACGATGCAGGATATGCTTTAAATACAAAAATAATTACCCCATATATGGATACACGAAACCATATTAATGAATACTCCGAGACGAGGCCGCCCTTTAATGAAAAGTAGTTTTTTAATACACGCCACTTCCCATCCCGTAATTTTAATTAAAAGATGCATTGGATTTTTGAAATGACGATGAAAGATTATAAGAGATGGGGGCGAGATATTAGATAAATAATTTGTTTATAATGCATTGATGACATAGTTTTTATAATAACTTTTTAATAGATTGTAATGATACTGGCATTTAAATACAATACACGATAATGGTGTAGTAAATGATCTAAATGAATATGAACAAGCTTGTTATAAATCTTTGTAATTCAGCAGCAAAGAGGTGGAGGGATAACATAGCAAGTAATATGTGGAATGGATATTACTAAAAAACAAAACTAAACTTTATATTATGAATTTAAAATGTATCATAATTTATTTATTTATTAATTTAGAGATACATAAAAGAATATATAAATGTTTTTTTTATATATATAAACAGTATTTTAATTATTCAAAATTCTTATACTAGCATATAAATATCAGTTGTATAGACATAATCATTTTAAGTAAAAGGCACATTGTCATAATAATACTAGAAAAAGGAAATATGCTTAATCATTTAATTATTTTTTTGTTAAAAAAGTTTTAACCCAGCCCTTCTTTGTTTGGGTAATAGACAAAATATTACTGCGTAATCAATGTTGCCTAGCTTACACGCCGAATTTTAATATACTGTTATATCTACGTACATTTTTTCTAATTTTATATTGGTGTTTTTAATGGGACATCAACGGGCTTTTCATTACCATTTTTGCCAGCTAAAAGTGTAAAATATGATCTTTAATTTAGTCTTTTCTATTTTTTCTTAACTTTCATGGCTTTCTTATGAGGTGGATAAAAAATATATTTAAAGGGGCCTTGTTTGATTATGGCTAATACTACTTATTAACTTTTTTTTCCTTTTGCTTATTTTCTATCTAAAAGAGAACTAAGGTCGTTCTGCCTTGCTTTATTTATATCAGTACATGTCTCTGGGTGTACTTCTATGATATCGTTCATCACTACTTTTGGAAAAATTTTATTCTTTGTATGGCCTCCACCTGACACATTTACAAGCATTTTTTTTTATCTATATGCCTGACAACTTTTTGCCCAATTGTTCTTTAGCATATTCTTTGAATCAGCGCATTTATTTTTTTCTTTAATTTTACCACAATTTCAGTCAATTTTTTTGTCTTCGTGTCGGAAGATTGCTTTATAATTATAATAAGTGAATCCCTTCTTTCTTCCGTATATATAAAGTATTCTTTCTTAAGGGGTTAATTAGGAAGAAACTAGTTCAGGATAGTTTCTTACAAGAATACGAAATTAGGGCAGAAAAAGAAGACCGGTTTCTTAAAAAAAACTTGATTTCTTAAAACGAAACGGGTTCTTGGCAAACAAACATTCCCCTTTTTTAAAAAATTTAAAGAAATAAACTTTAGTAGTATGAAGATTCCATATTTTCCTTTTTTCACTCTCTTGTATATTTCGATTAATTAAACAAACAAACGCCATGATAAATAAAATGGTGAAAACAATATGGCGTCAGTAGCAAAAATCATAAGCTCGTTTGTGTATGACGGAAAAGCAGACGTGGAAAACTAGAATTTGTAATTAATTAATAAAATAACTGAAATGCATTGGAGTGGAAAGCCCAAAACGAAAAGCAGCATTCACATTGGTAAGTAATGAGCCCGCTAAGGTCTGGCTAGAATGAGTTGCAGAGACAGATTATAAAGGATTGGCTACCAATTTTATTACGAGATTTGGACACAATAAAAACGCTTTATTTATGCTTAATAAATAACATCCACTGTCGTGCGAGACGGGAAATCCATATTTGAAATTTCAGAACGTATGAAAGGAAATGCAAAGCGCGGAAAAAAACAAAGATGTTTTACTTGTCTTTCCATTATATAATTTGCCCACGGATTGCGTTACGTAATTATGTACATACTCTAAATTCTTAACTGAAAGTTGATTTGTAAAGGATGTGCTATATTAACAAAATTTCAAGTTTTAATTAAAAAGTAAAAGAAAAAGTATCATGTCTATAGTTATACCAAAGATAACGAAGTGGGACACTACAATATTTTTTGAAATGCTACTTTTGGCATAAAATGGGCCATTTAATGAAATTTGTATACATAAAGAAAAATGAACTGCTGAAACCAGAACAAAAACAAAAGTACTTCATACAGCATATAAAGAAAAAGGCCAAAAATATGATGACAAAAGTGAAGGCGATAGGTGTAGTGTACAACGTACAATTACCGAAATAAATAAGAAAACAAATTTTTATTTGTTCCTGTAGAGCAAATATTATTTTTAAAACATCTATATGTAAAATAAAGCACGGATTATATGTGATAATATATTAATAGACTCAGATAGTGCTACTATACTATCTGACATTGGCTTGTGAATATACATCGTAATTAATCGTGTTAAAAAATACGAACAGCAGCGGATGGCTCATATTTGAACGAAGAAGGAATGGCACAAGGGTAAAAGATGATACTAAATGGCAACAATTAATATGGATATGATTGTTTGTAGATAATTTATAAACCCTATATTCCAGGTGTTGTTTTTCTGGCATAATATCATGCAAAACTTGTCTTTAGCAGAGATCAAATCGATATCAAGTTTTAGACGGTAATTAGCAAGTTTTTTTCGAAAAATATGTAAGCTCCGCATTTATATTTAGGGGTACACACAATCCACATAGGTTATAGTAGACCTGTTGCGTGTTTGTTATAAAAAGGGTAAGTTTTAGAGAAAAAAAAAACATTTAATACAAGAAAACCTAAAAAAAGATATAAAAAGACTACGAGTAGCTCATGGAGGCGCCGATTGCAAAGCTCAAGAAAAGGAGAATGGCGGCTATAGAATGTGCGTAGATTACAGAGAACTTTACAAAAATATACAAAAAAAAGTATCCTTTGCTGCATATTTAAGATATATTTGATTCACTTGCAAAGGCAACAGTTTTTTAGTAAGTTAAAGCAGATTCGGGTTACCATCAGGTGTAAAAGCTTTTCATATAATGTAAAAGACAGCATTTGCTTGTCGCAATAGTGATTTAAAGTTTTTCAAAGATGTCAATTGGCCTAGAAGGCGGCCTGGACGGTAAAATGATTATGCACGTTGCGCTAGCAATGCGTACGTTTTAAATGTGTTTGCTGTTATGTAGATAATGTTTTGTTATGATGACAAACAAAGAATACAAATATAACATTATGAATAGTTATGGATAAATATGAGCAAATATTTGTTAACCTGATACAGACACATGTGAAATCTATAATGAAAAGATTAAGATTTGTGAGCATATTTTAAAAAAAATACGATAAGGCCTGATGTTGACAGGATAAAGGTGAAAGATGAATACAGACTACCACAGAAGATTTAGTATCAGAGTTTTTTTGGACGAATAAATTTTAGAAATTTGTTTGCACCCCTATATACAAAAACTCAAAGCAAAAAAAAGCAACGGGAATTCACATAAACAAAAAATCGCTCGAATAAGTGAGATATTTTACAAGGTAATAAATTTGATTTCGAATAATGCAATGATTACATTTCCGACTATTGTTAATTTATTTAATTATACAAGAGATGCACCAAACTGTGGATCTGTTCCAGTATTAAGGAAGACACTCAACTCGCCGATCGACGAGTTGAAGCCAACCTCGTCGAGGCCTAAATTATAAAGGTGGTCACAACTCGTCGGTCGACGAGTTGAGTTTTTATCATTGGGTATTTAGGACAATTCGAACAAATTTAGCAAATCCAAACTAATTTTTAAAATCCAAACTATATGATAAAAAAACAAACTATATTAGAAAATCAATACAGACTAAAAGATATTTTAGACAAATCCGAACAAAAATCCCTTATCATTAAATTGAATAATCAAAAACTTAATATAAAAAAAGAAAAAACGACCAAAGTAATTTAA
>JAQFYM010004094.1:0-16510 GCA_034694785.1 Agrenia bidenticulata | reverse complement strand
TGATTGAGATTATTAAATTTAAAAAATGTTTTTTACAGCAGAAAAAAGATTTTATAAAACAAAAAGTTGTTTTTTATGTTTTATTTTTAATTTTGATTTTTTCAAATGTTTATTTTTTAAAACCTATATTTTTATATTTTTTATAGGACAACCGGAAACCGGAAATACCGGGTTTTTCCGGCTTATCCGGACCGGCCGGACCCGGAATTGAAAAAATGCGCCGGAACCGGAACGTAAATATTGCATCCGGACCCGGAATTGCGGTCCGGCGTAGCCCTACTTTGTATTAATTGCTTTATTTGAAATTAAAAGGTAAAAAGAAAATAAATTCAAAATGAAGCCATAAATATTTTCACAATGTTCATTGCACAGTTTTTTGGTACGATCTCAATATGTGTGTATAATGTAGTTAAGATTGAGTCAAAATGGCATGCCGTTTCTTTAAATTAGTTATTTTTTACGCGCACACAAGAGAACAGGATAAACTTTGCAATTTAAACTATAACTAAGTACAAATTAAGCGTTATATAGTTTAAAAAGTGCAAATTGAAATATGTGTGATTTTAAGTATTTTCATATGATAAATTTTTCTTACAATTTATTTGATTTAATTAGTCTATGATATATATTTAAGTTCGCATTAGAAAAACCTATAGAAGTTGTAAAAGAGAGATGTTTTAATAACCGAGCTACATTTTAATATTCTTAATGGCTTTAAAAAAGAACTAGTCAAACCCAAAAATAAGAACAGTCTTATCTGGCAATTATGCACCATATTAAAATGTTTATATAAGCATTATAATAAAGCATGCTGCATTTTTTTTTCTAACCCCACATATAAACAAAAAAATTATATGTAAATGCTATGTTTGCTTTTTAAACACAAAAAAATGTGTTGTTTACAAGTAACAAAAAGTAATTAAAGCATAAAAAATATTGCATTGTATGATTGTGTATATAGTTTTGTGTTTAAAATCGCAAAAAGTACT
The DNA here is from genome assembly GCA_034694785.1 of Agrenia bidenticulata. Classification (NCBI taxonomy): domain Eukaryota; kingdom Metazoa; phylum Arthropoda; class Collembola; order Entomobryomorpha; family Isotomidae; genus Agrenia; species Agrenia bidenticulata. The sequence continues at coordinate 15,521 of JAQFYM010004094.1, read as the reverse complement.
TTTAAAAATTGTAAATCATACTAAACATACGTAAAAAACAAGGGCGTTTTATTCGTTACATGTTTTACTGGTATTGCGACTTATACCCGTAAGTTATATTTTTTGCAAATGCAAATATTATTTGTATCTTTGCCGTAAGAATCACTCGAAGGCAATTTCAAACAAAAATATTTCATGGTGTTTATCAAAAAGGTTAAGAACAGCTTTCAATTTTGTTAAAATTTTTATGTTCAACTTGTTATGGGTGTTCAAGTACAAAAAAACCAACTTTAAAATAGTAATATGTTTTGAATCAAATTGTTATGTAATTAAAAAAAGATTCTAGAATATTATTAAAAACCTCCAAACTAAGAGTCAACAGCTTTATTAAGTATTATATACCAAAAAATTTTTTATTATTTATTGGCTGTATATCGACAACCTTTTACTATATCTAGATTTATATTAACAATAAAGATGTATACAAGTAGCAAAGTATTTATATAAATCATGTTGAAAAGCATTAAAGAGTTTCAAAAAAAAAAAATATTAGCATAATTGTCTATCTACAACTATAGTATACAAACACTATGTAAAACGTTTTATACGGCGACCGCTTGTAATATATTAAAGTTTGTGTCAATTTTTTTTTTTTTACATCGGCATTTTAGTTTTAAAACATGTATAATGTGTAATTGTATTTTTTCTGTGCTTTTAATATTGGTATAAAACAGAATGTTTTTTTTATGATATAAACCCGGTTAAAACAACAAAAGATTTTTAAAGCAGTGAAAAAGATTTCTACAAACAGTTATTAAAATTTTTGTTGCAATGGTTTTAAATTTTCAAATTTTTTTATAAACCAATATGTGCATCTACAGATTATTTTCAGTGATAAAAACATACTGGGGACGCGAAGTATACTATTGAATAAAAACAATATATATGTTAAGTACACGAATTTTGTTTATTTCAATATTTTTGCAGAAAAAACATTTTTAAAGTGGGCTTGTTATGCGTTAAGATTATTAGTTAGATCCGGTGTCTATACGGATCATATATTTTTTTGAATTTTTGGATCATTGATCCGATCATGATCCGTTTCAAAAAACACTACAAAAACTAAAAAAAATTATTTTTTGCTCGCTAATCAGCATATTTGTACGTTTGAGAATAGCACAACTTCCTTAGTGCTAGTTTAATTACTACCGCTAGAAGTTGTTATTTTTCTATAACATATATTTTTATACCATCTTTTTAGTTACAGCATAAAAAACAGGCTAATAATGTTTATTCGTTTTCTTATCTAACAGTCAAGAACAAAATATTGTACTTTATAATAAATCAGCTATAAAACTAAATGTTATCCATGCAAAATTAAACTTAAAATAACGAAATAAACAATTTTGAACATTATAAAATTATCCTTTTTTTTATTAAAGTAAATCTGTTTTTAAAATGATCCAAATTGACCGAATCATGATCCGATCATTTTTATATATAATTAGTAAACAAGATTTATGATCTTTACGCCAAATAAAAACTTTAAAAAGTAAGCTTCTAATTAAAACTTTATATATTTTGGTAAGGTAAGTTGTAAAAAGTTACATTGGTCAATAAAAAATATTCAATAAAAAACAATCAAACAAATGCTATTTCTAATTACAATTCGAAGTATAAAAACTAACATTTGGTGCAGTATAGATACAGAAATTATGTTCTGTTTTGCGTGACAATCAAATTTTTTTATGTGGTTTTATGCGAATAACCGCAAAATTGCGTACTTATAACAAAAAGTTTTTACATGCGCATATTTTTTTTTTATTTTAGTAGAATGCAACCAAAGATGTAACGCCGATTCAAAGGTTTTTTTACTATGCTCAAACGGCCAAAAGGCCTGTAAAAGTTTTACCGTTAGTTTATCTACAAAAAAAAAAGTTTATAGCGGGAATGTAATTTATGTATGCACTTTACGGTATATAAAACAATCTTTCTGAAGTTTCAGATACAGAACTTTTAATGTTTTCTTTTGTTGCGACTTAACGTTTATAAAATACCGTGGAAAACACCAATGATCTTTACGTAATAAATGTTTCGTAAAAAATATATTTATACCTGTTTTGATTTAAATTGTTTTTTTTTATTGATTAAAATATGAATTTTCAAAGTTGCATCTTCGCCGTTATTTATAAAAATTCTTTTATAAAGTATAAGTCATTAGTTATAAAACTTCCCTATGCCTGTAATTCATTGATTTTATTAAATTTTTATTTTATTGATTTAAAGAAGTTTTTTTTTGTTTTTTTGCGTATAGATTACGTTCTTTAAAAAATATTGTACTGCTCCAAAACATATTGTATTTTTTGATATTACATACAACTTTTTTTTATCCAAAAAACATTTTTCATTGTATTTGAAGCTTATAAGATAAAGTAACATAAATGAAAAGTTGACCAGCTCGAGGCAATGTTGGTGCAAAACAAATACATGGATGCATGTATATTTTTGTTTTGTCGTTATGAAGTCGTAATGTTTTATTCCATTAATATGAAAATTGACGTATAAGATATTTTATTTAGTTTTTACAGTCTTAATTTACATGGATAATATTCTCGGAAAAATAAATTTACAATGTAAGCAGTTTTATTTTATAGAAAAAAAAGAACAACCTAGGCATATCTAACGTTTATATAGTTTTGTAATTGTTTTACAGTATGAAAACGTATTTACAGAACAAACGAAAAAGCTGATTAAGAGAAAAACTTACTTCATATTAGTGATCTGCACTAAACAAAATAAAACATAATTGAACCGGTCCGGTCCGGACCGCGATCCGGTCCGGTTACACACGGTTTTTTGGGGTCTAGTGACAGATTTTACATTACTTAGAATTTCCGCATCCATGTTACGGTTCGGTCTTTTAATCCGGGTTTTGTTGCCGTTTCGGTGCGTGCCGGTCCGTTTTTTTTTATTTTACACGAATTTTGCGGTCCGGTCCGGTCTTATGCAGACCTTAAATGCATATGAAAACATCGTTTAGCAATTACCTGCTATTGTTATATATCTGTATAAGCAACACTGCATTTTGCTCGGCGTTTTCTTTGGCGGTTGTTTGTAGAGCTAGTGCACTATGTTCCAATAAGAGAAGTTGTTAAACGTAGTACAAAATACAATCGAAAACACCGGCATACCTAGTTATCTGTGAAGTAAGCACGTTATAAAAGTAAGAAAAAGTATATAAAATACCGAATGTAAATACGTGTTTTCTGTACAAATTAACTAATATTTTGTAAATAGAGACAAAATTAACAAAATACAATAACGCGGTATCCATTTTATCTAACAAAGGCATGTTGTCATAGTAACTATACATAAGATAGTTTTAATGATATAACTTTTTTTCGTTCTATAGTTATACATACAATTAAATCCGTTTTTTTATACAATTTATTTTTGAAATTTTTGTTAAGCTTGTATAAAAGACTAATGTTATAAAGTTGCAATGGTACCAAGCAATTTGTATATCTATTTTTGTATGACAATATTCTAATTAACATTTGTTTTAACTACTTGTAAAGTTCTTTTGTATTTTTTTTTTTCAATAACTACATATCAGTTAGGACGCGTAAATTGCATTTTTGTTTTAAAAGATCAAAAAAGATAATAATTGCACGGTTCTTATTTTCAAAGCATTTTTTCGAACCTTGACTACCCCTCACAATGTAGAAAAACAATTACAGGCTATCAAAAATGTCTCAAATACATAACAGAAAATCCCGACTGCTTACAAAATGGCTTTAATGCAGTTTTATAAAATTCTGCCGTCATATAACTAATACTAGCAAGAAAATTATAGGTAACACACACCTGAATACACAAAAGCATTAGCGAATGCAAAATACTTAAGACGCAAAAAAAAACTTGAGTCATAACTTTTGTATGCCTTATCATATCTACTTTCTGTGTTAAAAAAAGAAGCTTTTCTTGATGCAGATTAAAGATCCGCAATGGAACAAAAAAACCAAACCGGACCAAACCGGACCAAACCGGACCAGACCGGACCAAACCGGACCAGACCAAAACGGGCTGCCCAAAACGCAGTCTGGTTTGGTTTGGTTTCACACGGATTTTTGGGGTCTAGTGACAGAGTTAAATTTTGTTTTTTTTTATCGCATCTTGTTACGGTCCTGTCTTCCAGTCCGGTTCTTGTTGCCGGTTTGGTCTCGTTCGGTGTCTTTTTTATTTTACACGTGTGCATCGGTCCGGTCTGGTCTAATGCAGACCTCGCATACAGATATTCCATTATAGAAGCTAACAAATAAGCAAATATAAACCCACTATACTACTTCAGGAGTAACAATTCCATCAAACCGACAGCTTGACACTACATTGCAGATATATTACAATAACATTTTGTTTATTTTAAGATAACATATATAAAGGCGCAAATTTGCCCCCTTTTTAACAAATTGGAAATAAGGTTGACTAAATATCTGTATTTCATATGTTCAAAAAAGAGTTTTCTGTTTAACAAAAACTAATTACATGCAATATATATTCAAGAGAACTAAATGCAGCCAGAACTGAATGCTTTCTCTATGGGGCTTTGGCAAAGTTTACACTAAAGGCAGTTTTTTACATTGTTGCCTTCAGATGATGCCTATCATTTAAAAAGTCGTGGAAAATCTTTTTAATTTAGCAAACATAAATATTAATCATGTTTTTTGCATAGAGTATCTAGTACAGAACTGCATTTCAAAGTTAAGGCGAACCTCTAATTATTATAATAGTCTATGAGAAACAATTCAATAGCAAAAGGCATAACGCATTGCCAAATGTTAAGTTTTATGACTATAAAAAGAACCCACTTATCTTGTGATTACGAGATGAGCTTTTTGGTCGAAGGCAGTAGTGCTTACGCTGTTAATTTGTTGGCTATTTGTCAAATTGTTTTAAATTGGGGCGTTGTAGAATTGTTGGTAGCAAGGGGGAAACGAACCGTGGCTTTTATACGTATCACATTCTACAAGAATTGCCAGAATGCGAATTAAAAACAAAGAAAGGCCTTATTAAAATATACGACATTATTTTTTTGCTATGCGACAGTGCTATTGAAGCTTTAAGGTAACTAGATTTTACGTATGATTTTTATAACTAAATGCAATATACTGCAAAAAGCTTAACAAAAATGATACGATAACAAACGAAAATACAAATAAAATGCGTAGCTTACCTACTTACAAAAACTATCCGTTTTAATATTCTGCAACATCTGTAAGTGTCAAAAGAAGTTTTCTAATGTTAAAAGAACTTTTTGCTAAGGATCGGAGCATTTTCGGAATAAATGAGGTGTATTTATGCTGTTATTACAATAACGGAAATTTTAGTATATACTTGTACTTCTTTCTCTAGGTATGTTCTTTTGTTTATTTTTGTGTATTTTTATATGCATAAAAAGGCATTTTTTTGGTTTTAATGTCACTTAAATACATTTTAAAGGTTTTTTTATGTCTCAATTACTTCTCTTATAAGCATATTATAGTATGAATATACACGCTATTACGCTCACTTAATATAAACAGTTTAATAAGGAGTATACACTAACGACGACATCAGTGTTGTCTAGAAAAAACACTAAAAGACTTAAAATTGTTGTTAAAATGCGTCTTGTTTGCAAAAATATATATTATATGGGTCTCAAGATGAATACGTATACAGACAAAGGAAATTTAACAGGGTTGCAGTTGAATATAATAAGTAGAAAAATCTATAATATGTTTAGTAAAAAAACCATTCGTTACAGCTTTGCGTATTTAAACTACGTACAATACTGTTTGTACGTCTTTACTGAGCAAACGACTATGTTGTTTTTTTTGTATATTTTCATAAAATTGTCATGCATTTTTTACCCCTTTTGGAATATAACTACTTATTTCCTTCTATAAAAGCCATTAAAATGTATTTTAACGTACAGAAAATTATAATGGTACATCAAAAAAGCATTTCTAAATTTTTTACGTATTAGTTTCTTTATTTTTGTTTTTAATTCTATCTATTTGTACCTTGGTGTACATAACAACCCATTTTAAACCATCCAACTATATTTTTTTTTAATAACTATAGAAAAATGTGTAAGCAATATATAAGTACACCATGCATTTTTTATGTTTTTTATTGTAAATAAATATTTATAATACCTATTAAAAAAATGTTTTCCTGCAATTATCTAGATACCGAGTACTACCAGTCACCACATTGTTAAGACTATCGACAAAAAAAAATCAATGATCTACACTTACGCAATTAAAGAAATTTTTGCCGTGATTATAAAAAAACATTTGTTTATGCTACTGTAAGGTACAGAAAGGTCAGATACTAGTGGTTTCTTATATAAAGTATTTAATATATATTTTTTTTAATAACACCCGGATTTTGTTTTGGGTAAACGGTACAATACATGCTGCATAAAGAAAAGGTACAAGTGTGTATGCAAAAGCCACTTTAAGCCACTTGTCTGGACATTATTGGCTGCTTTCGACTATATATTGTAAATTTACATATATTAAAATAAACAGATTGTTCTGTAATGCAATAACAAAGTCATCTGTTATCAAAAAAATATATTAAAAAAAATATAAAATTTAATGTGATTTTTTTTGTAATACACAAATGTTTTAAGTATGATTTGTGATAGTTTTACAACTAAAAAAATAGTTTGTTCAAGTGAGGACTGTTTTCAATGCCACAAACATCTTGTAAGGTATGTCTGTGTATATAATTCGTAATATACTACAGTTAAGTAAGTAAGATTTATGATTGAAATAGTTTTTTTAATTTAAAAAGTTCAACGATACATTACGAACACTATTTTTTTGTCTGTATTGGAAAAAGGTAAGATCAATTGTGAAGACTTCTAAATTAAAGTAAAAATGTTACGTTATATTTTCTTATATAAACTTTCATACAAAAAGACATCAGAATATAGGTTTCCATAGTAGTTATATGACATGCACCTATACCCGGCACAAGGTTCGTATTACAAGGCGTGTACATGAATTTTCTACTTACTATTATATTTTAAATACCTCGTTATTTTATATCGCAGATAAAAAAACATACCAGATGTGTTTCCTACAGGTAAAACAACCTTTTTAATTTTTTTGTCGAGATCAATGTTTTCAGGAACTGATATTATATTTGGTTTTTTATATACAGTACTTTTTCATTAACTCCGTCGATATTTCTATATATAAAATCCTTTTTTTTTTATTTGCAATCAGTAGAATAAAATGTTTTTCACTTACCTTTTATAAAACAAACTACATTTAAATACTTTTAAAATATAAAACCGTGTATGCTTCTGACGACGCTTTTGCACTAGTATAATGCAAATAAATACAAACAAACAAACAAACATTTATTTGATCTTATATCTGCTTTGGAGTGTATTACGAACAACAGCTATACATTTATATGCTCTTTAAGTAGACCCCCCTTTACCAAAAAATTATGGCATTAGCCCAGTAATAATCATAATCATAAAGATACGTTACGAAAATGGTTACCTTTGCATTTTATATTTTTTTTTCCATGTCAAATTGCTTTTATAAAAACCTAAAAAGCCGAATTTTGCCAAACTGACTGATCCAATCAATTTATTTGTAATTTGTGTACAAAATCAAAACAAAAAATATACTAAAAACATTTTTATGTTTAACAAGCCATACCGTGTTCAAAATCAAATTTAGATGCACAAAAATACAAAGAAATACATACAAGTATTTCCTACTCAGATTTTCTATGCACAACAATATAAAAACATGTTTTAATACGTGGATCTTTTTTTAGTAAGCCGACTTTTTTTTTTCTGGCTTTAAAGATTTATTATATCTCAAACTCTCCAAATTGTCAAAAATTGCGTAACAGACATTTCAGAAATATGCTCATAGCCAGGTAAATCATGTTAAAAAAAGCCAAAAAATAAAAAAAAAAATCAAACAAAAAAATGTGACAGGGGCTAAGACTTACAAATTTGTCGCATTTACTTTTTTGCTTTGCAACAATAAGATTTTTTTTACTTGCGCTGGCGCCTTTATAGAAGAAGAAACCATGACAAAAAAGTCACATTGATTTCTAAAAAACGACATCGCACATTGTGAGACCGGATCTTTTATGTGTAAGTATAATTCTTCCCTATTTTAAAGTCACGAGAATTACAGCACATTAACTTAATGCGTCTTGTTGGGCTTTGCGACCCATAAATTAAATTCAACGTACAAATTACATTTCAAGCAAAAAAGCAGTATTATTTCTTAGTAAAAAGATAACCGCAATTTTTATCTTAATTAAAACAAGGCGGCAAACCTAAACAAACACACAACTGCCCCTGTGTATATTTTGCAAAACGAGTGACAAGTAAATTTTGAATGGTATCACGTTTTATGCAAAAAAGCGAGGTTCGATATATCTATGTAGACTAAGGTTATAGATTTTACACCTTACAGGCTTTTTTAACATCGTATTCTTATATGAAAAAGTACAGATTAAAATCTGTTACTGTTTCTTTACACAAAAAAATCAATCTTTCAGTAAATATGAATGTGCTATATGACAAATTTTTAAATATCCTGCATTGTCACATATTTTTAATCAACGGCAAATATAGTACGCAATACACTAAATTAGAAGGAAATAGTGCACCTTAAATAAAAATTTCGCAAATGGACTTTAACTTTAAAGACAAAAAATAACAGCTAAATCTATGACACCAAGCCGCAATTAACTTGTATATTTTTTCGCTCAGTCAGTTTACCATCGATAAAAAAGATTAAAAACACTTAATTAGCGGAAATGAAGACGTACTTTACGTTCTTAGCACATCATATCTGCGTAAAAGACGTTCCAGTAGAAGCTGGATAATATTTGAACTACCGCGACAATATAACGTTAAAAACCTGTGCATGAATGTTTATTTAAAAAAATCTAGAATATGTGTTCGAGCGACATAGGTGCTATAAAAAATGTACTGAGAAAGTGCCGCGCTCTTTGTGTTTTGTAAGTTTATATTTATATTTATTAAATATGTAGTATATGTATTAATTAAAAAAAAAACAAAAATGGTACTTTTTCGAGTATTATCATAAAAAAAGAACACTAATTGTAGAATGAAACTTTTAGAAAAGATTTTCTTGTATTGTTCCAAGCATTTCTGTTGAAATCAAAACGGAAAAGTTAAGGCCATAATTTTTCAGCCGAAAAAAGTTTTTTGTACTTAGTTTTTAGGAAATTTGCTATCTCAGTTGCTCAAGACATAATTCTTCCTATGTCAGTTAGTAAACTTCAGTATGAGTATACAATAAAAGTTACAAATTTGTTGTAAACCTATAATAAAACACACAGAAATTGCAACAAAACTTATGTTAAAAATTTTTTTTTGCATGAAAAAAACACGCACTAATATTTACTTTAACCATTATGGGCATAAATGAAGATAAAAACACAGTAATATAGTGACCCACACCATATTTGGCAAACCAGAAACTATTTTTTAGTTTATTGGTTTTAAATCAGGTGCAAAAGTATGTGCGGTTTATCCGCAATCAATCAATTTTGCATTTATACTATTTGTGCAGGTAAGAGGTTAGTTTATGGCATTTTATTTATTTATTATGCCTCTACACACAACAGTATCTTTTTACAACTGATCAAAGCCAAAAAATAGCACTAGGAGCCACATTTTATCACTGCACACCCCTGACGGTGTAAAAAATAATTCATAAGTAAATACAAATCCAAAACTTAATGTTCTCTAATTATTCAATCATATTTTCTGTGTGCTTTTCATCAAGTCTATACCATGATTTTTCTTAGATTAATAATATTTTTTTTGGACAACATAGACTGATAATTAACTTCATTTTGTAAAAGATATCATAGTTCAACCTAAAAAAAATTAGGGATAAAATTACTAAAGCAAACTGCAACTAAAAAATACACAACGCAAATTTATAAGTGACATTTTTGTATATAACACAGATTTAAGATTTTATACCCGTTAGCGTACAAGAAAACACAAAATTGAAATATAAAACTATATAAGCTATTTTCAACGAAGAAACAGAATAAACTAGTTTATGAAAAGGATTTCCGCTAGATTCAGAAATATTATACTATTAATGGTAGTTTGTAAAAGTCGATAGTCAGGTATATGCGATGCTTATGCATGCTTCGGCATGAAAATTACTGTAAAAATATAAAAAAATGTATAAAATTTAACAAAAAAAAAAAGTAGATTTTTTGATATATGAGTAAACATGCATGTTCGTAGCAGCAAACGTAATTTATCACAGATGAACGCTGTAAGTTTGTCAGAAACATGACAAATATTATTGGATTTTGATCTTATTTATAAGTATAAGAGAATGATTTTAATATGCGAACAAAGATATTCCTTTACGCAATTTGTAAATAAACAATTTATTACATTTATAACCCTTAAGCAATTTCACAATGGCTAGAACATCATTAGCTGACAGCAAACTTGCTAACCACCATTTATATATACAGCCAAACGAAAAACTGTAAACCGAAAAAATTACTTGAAAGCTTATGCGAAAACCGACGCTGGTCACGATATTCCAACCAAAAAACTCACAAAAGATTTACATGACGAGTAAAACCAATTTTATAAAGAGCTGTATGTATTTGTGCTAAAAACATTACTAAATAGCATTTGTAGTAATATATACTGTATATTCTAAGGTATGCAACTTTAGGACTATAAAAAACACGAGAAGATAGTACAAACACAATAAACAATAATCCGAATGTCATCACAAGTTTACCTTACATTTCGAAATTTAAAATTTCGATATTATGTAATAGATAAAAATATTCGTATATTCTTCTGGCATACGTAAAAGAATACTTGTGTTTTATTTTTTACTGTCTTTATGTATATTGCTATACTATTATCAAAAAAGGATTTATTTTTACAAAAAGTTAAAAAAGATATTACATGTGTTTACTTCTTTTTTTTGCAATTTTTTTGTTTTTTCGTAAGTATAACCCTTAAGATAAAAAATCTGCAACGCACATGACCTACTTTTAGTTATTGGTAATTCCTCAATTATTTAAGAATTAAAAAGTAAAGTATTTACATGTAAGTTAGGGAATATTGTATGAAGACTCGTGCACTTTGCTATACCTAGATTTTGCTACGAGAAGAACAGTTCCCTACATTGGTAAAAAAAAATTTAAGGGTTTTTATGTTAATCAGCATATTGTGTATTCTGTGTGAAAATTAAACCTGTGTACTCTCTAAAAAAACTTTTTAAGATAAATATAATCCTACCACCTTACATACTGTACTTAGATTTTTTGCACTTTTTCTTACTTGTTGTCGTGAAAACTATTTATTAACAGAAATTTACAGTTTTCTTTTAAATTTTGAAAAAACAGTTATTTTAATGCATATTAAAGCTAATTCTTATATAAAAATTTGCAGCAGTTTCTATTTCTATAAGATGCATTTTTTATCAGTTTGTTATTCAAAATAATTTTTTTTATATTTTGCTTTTTTTTATTGCTTGTTTTTATTGTGTATAATTTTAATATACAAAAAAACTCAAAAAATAAAAATTAGAAACTATATTTGTCTTTGTATGTCTTAATTTAAACTTTTTCTGTGCAAATCGAGTAAAAGTTTTTTTTTTTGGCATAGAACAACAAGCATGTGTCTGATTTTTAACCGCTTTTTAGTATAATTTGCACGTTAACAACACGCTTTTTGTACAGCTTTTATATTTTTTTATTCTTTTTGCTGTCTTTAATAATAATAAGTACCCAGACTTTAATCTTTTCTTGATTCTTTTCTTTTTTTTCTTTTTTTTGTTGACGTGTGTAAAAAATGTAACCAAGTACACTTTTTGTTTTTATACTCGCCTGTTTTTAACAAGTGAATTTTCTTTTTTGGTTTTTTTCAGGCGTTACTCGGTATTTTTTTAAAAACTTTTATCGGTATTTTATACGGGTGTAAAGGCTGCGTTTGGTTTGTGACTTTTTTGTTTGGTTTTAAAGATGAATACCGGTTTTTAAACTTAAATGGCTGGGTTTTTAGTTTACGCCATTGTATAATTATGCAAAAAGTCTTATAAAAGCTGTTGTCTTTTTGTTCTATATTGATAAAAATCTTATGGCTACCATAAAAGTAAAAGGTTTATATTTGTAATAAAAAAGACAGAAAAAAACCGTAAGATCCGTATCAGAAAACATAAACTTCTACAAATTTCTCTTACCCGACGTCTTTCAATATTGACTATTATTTGATAGCAAAAAAAAATTAAATGTTTTTCGTTGACTTGACCATACAGCTTATATGCGCTGGCAATGAGGAAAAACTGTAAATACTTAGTTTTTTTGGGTTGGTGCTGTGCATTTTCCGCAGAAAAACTATTTTATGATGGTGTAAAATTGGTATTTGTATAATTTAATTGTACTACGAAGCTATCTTATGCATTTTATCAAAACTTTATACAAGTTTTAACTTTATTTGCACAAGAATCTAGTAAAATCATATTACCAATGCTGTGTAAACAGAATACAAACTGTTAAAGTGTAACAATAACAGTTGCATGCATGTGCAATTGCGTAACTTATGGACAACTTCAAATTTGATTATTTGTCTTTATATTGATTTTTCTGTTAAAAAAAAAACACATTTTGCAATTAAAGTAATCTACAATGAACGATCCTTTGTATCTCACGACTCTTAAGACTTAGTATTTGCAAAACTTATTACCACACAGTGGCGTAGCCAAATTTTATTTCTATAAGAACTTTACTGTGTGGTTTACTAAAATATGGATAGAAAACACGATTTGTAAAGTGAAAAAGTTTAATATTTTGGTTAAAACTCCGTAAAAATATAAAGTTTTAAACTTAACTAATGCTAATAAAAAAAGTATCATCAAACAAATCCTCCCCTTACAATTTTTGTCGGGGAGGGCTAGAGCCCCTTCCCACCTGCCCCTAAAAAATAACTGCCATCCGACTTGAGATTTTTTTAATCCGCCCCCATTATCCGTTTAATATAGCCTGTGTATCAATAAACTTTATTTAATGGTTGTATATGCAGTTGTGACTGGAAAATTGTAAAAAGACGCATTCTACGTGTTTTAATAAATTTAACATATCTTAATTGTGATACTGTATGTTTTTTTATTGTTCGAAAAAAGATTACACATGAAAACTAGTTTACCACTACTTTATATTGTAAAAGTACAAAAAGTCTGTAGTAAAAGTGTTTTTTTTTTCTTTTTTCTTATCTTCAGTCGCATATAAATAAAAAATGCAAAAAGTAACCTACCACAACCGGTGACTAGCCAAATAAAACAATAATGTTTTCTATATTCGTAACACTCTCTTTGAAAATTTTGTAGCTATACATTGTTTTTTAAAACATTTATACAATAAAAAGTAAAAGCTTTATATAAAAAGAAAACAGCAAAACACTGTTGAACGCGTTTTTATAATCATAAATGTAAAATGCTCCTTAATAAAAATAAAAATGTTAAAAAATACTTATAATCCTTATGTAAAAGCAAAATGATAAATAATAGACATCTATTTGCCGCTTTCATTTTATATTCTGATATTCTGGGTAAATATTACAACGTTATGTAATCTGCGCATATATTTTGTTTTTTTAAAATTAGTATTTATATGAAGCCAAAAAATACAATCTATGGCAATATAGCTTATATTTAAGAACAAAATGGTTTTTGTACAAACATCTTTATTTTAAAATTTTTTTGATAGCTTATATTCAAGAACATATATTCTAGAACGTACAATAGTCATGAAAACTAACAAAAACAATTTTTATATGTGTAAAACAACTTTTTGCCTTGATTTTGCGAAAGAAAGAATTTTTATTTCTAAAAAAAGTAACCTTTAGCGCAACAAATTACAACTGTTATTTGAGTATTTTTGGCTTTATTGTAAAAGACTTGTTTATATTTCCTGTAGACATTTTCTTGGGAATAACATGGTTTTTGTCTTTATAAATTGATTTTGCAGAAAAATACTAGTTAATTTTTTATTTAAAAAAAAAACCGTTTAAAAAAAATTTTATTATGTGTTCTTATTGCATTTTTGAAGCATAACAGCTTAAAAAATAAAAACTAATAAACAAAAAAAAAGAAAAAACAGTATTTAGACTACTTGACAAAAAAAAATCACAACACAAAGTAAAATAAATTTTTTGTTGCGGTGTTAATACACAAAAAGCTTCTGTACAATGGCTTCGTACTTTTGTTAATACGTTTAACTAATCATTAAGACTTTGATATCATTTTAAGAACTATATAAGTAGTCAAAACCTGTAATGTGTAAGGCAATTATGTGCTAGTTAATTCAAATACTACCGCCATACTCCTTCTTGCATAGAAAGTTGCTGTGTAACTGCTATAGAAGGTCATGTTTTATTAAATGGTATCTTATCGCGTGGCTATTGTTTTGTAAAATATTTTTAAAAATAACATGCCCGGTTAATCGATTAAGTTGCCAATTTTAGTGTTGTCGTGCTTGGTTTATTGTCTATATTCACTTAAATAACCATTTATCCACACGTTTTGTGGCTTGAAAAAGCGAATTTATGTAAACAACATAATAGAATTACTATATTTGCATAAAGGTTTATTAAAAAGTAAACTTTTTTGCAAGATTACTTGATAGTTTCCACTTAGTATTTTTACGGGCAAAAAAAATTACATGTTTTAATAGATGGTACCGAAAAAAAGAATGTCAAATGTCTACAAATAAATCATTTAAAAGTTTTTAAAAAAAATTAATAAAAAAAATAAATATGACAAATCCCAAGAGGCCGATGATACTTTAAATGACAAAAAAAAATTATAAAATTCCTGGGGTTTTATCCTGTCACCATGGTTAAAATTTCTATATGCGTTCTTAAGTCATAAAATATACGCAAAAATAGACACCTGTTTTCATTTATAAACTGGATGAATAAGAAAAATACTGAATTGAATCTACTTGTTATTTTTTCACACTTTTCTGATGTCAAATAAAATGGATATATATGTTCCTTTTTTATTAAAAACAACCCCATGTTTTTTCGATTTCCAAAAAGGAAACGATCCGCGAGAGTAACTCTTCGCACGAAAGACGCATATGGGGCACGTTCCAGCGCTTTGCATGGTATACGATATTCTACACGAGTTAAAAGCACAACATTGTGACTCCTGGTTCTCACCTACAGAGCACCTAACGGCACTACGTGTTAGCAAGGAGCAAAATATCTATAAAAACTTTCTTTTACTTATTAAGAATGTACAAAAAGTTTGTATATTACACGCCCACGTAAAAATGCGTAACCATACATTTTTTTTAGAACTAAAGGTGCTAGCCTTACTTAATATATTTACACTATTTTGTATATTCATAAATTGTATTTAATTTATTACATACAACTTGCTGAACAAAGAAAAGAGAAAAAATCAATGAAAATTAATTTTGATCAA
>JAQFYM010004093.1:0-16511 GCA_034694785.1 Agrenia bidenticulata | reverse complement strand
CGTTCATCGCCTTTAAAATAAAAATGGCACTGTTATGACTCACACCTTTACTCCGTGCATGTATAATATTCCCGTACTCGTTTATGCTTTTAATTAATAAATATTTGCCGTATGGCTATCTAGAAATATTACTCCTGATTATAAAAAACTTCTAAATATATAATCTTGCGTAAAATAAAAAAATAAAACGGTCATATATGACATGCAGCGGTTTCTAGTGTACGTTTTATTAGATTGCTTATAAATGATACATTTTTAGGTCTATCAAACATTTTTTTAGAATTCATTAAATTTTGCAAAAATCATGGTTCAAGTAAATGTACATCTTGATGTTACAGTAAAAAGAGAAAACGGTGAACGATCAAATAATAAAAGACTCTTAATAAAAGGAATGATTGAGGCAAATCATCTTCTATATGAACATTTTTTTTGTTCTTACATTAGGAGTAAATTGTTTTCAGCAGGCCCGGACGGCGAAATTAAAAGTAAATCAATGTGTGAATACATAATGTGGTGCACAGGCCTTAGTTTATACCCATCACAGCATATAGTCGCGTCACATTTATTACATGATGCGTTTTGTCATTCTTTTAATACAAAGTTTATATATTTTTTTCGTCACTTTTTTCCTTTTTGTGCCTTTTTTCTTTTTATGTTTCTCTGTGTTAAAAGCAATTATAACAAAAATCGTTTTTGTATTGTTTTTGCTTGTTAATACTGGTTAGGCAAACGTTCTTATCTATATAAAGAAGACTACTAAAAGGGGAATTTCCTGTAGCAGGGAATTAATCAAACATAAAAGTGCTTTGACCGCGATTGTATACAAAACTCTTGCTGATTAAACGCCTGTGCGTATAAAATGCTGTTATATTTGGTAATGTTAACTTGGTAATTTTTCTGACTCTTTTAGGGTGTATAAGGGTTAAAAATACATTGCACATAATTCTATTAATAATTATAGCAAAGACAATTGCCTATAAAGTTTTTATATACCTATCCCTTGCACAAACTAATTGCCGTTTGTTCTGCGTACAGTTTTTTTTCTGCCCTTCAATGTTAAACAAATAGCAAAACACTATTATGCATAAATACTAAATTATAATACTGATTTTAATAAAGCACTGTGTGATATGTTTGACTACGTTAACTTAATACGACAATAAAACACATTATGGCACAATGTAGTTACCAATTTACAATAACGAGGTTAATTGTTGGTTCTTATAATTTTTATCTGACTATCAAAGTTCAAAAAAAGGTCAAAGAAGTATTGCAAAATTATATCAAAAAAAACATCATGCTAAATTGTGCAAAAAATACAGTAGACAAATATACATAAATCATTACAAAGGGGTTTTTACAACTTTTGTTATTTTAGCCTGGTACAAAAATTCCCGCAATTCTATCTTCTTTCACATGTGGTTGTTGTATAACATTATCTATAAAAACTGCGCACTGTAACGATTTTTTTGCGTTGTAAAATACAACAAGTTAAAATTTTATGTATACTGCTAATTAATTTTTGCATAGAATATCTGTATGTTTATGCATTTGTATCCCCATATTGTTCTTTTTATTGTTGTAAAGGCGTAAATTACAATTTGCTGGGTGTGGTAACGAATTGACGTGAAGTTTAACGCGTTTTACTACATAGGTTCTTTTTTTAAAGCTATTGAATTACGATCAATTTTTTTGTTTTAGCAAAGTTGGCTTTTTTTAAATATTACATATAAAAAAGCAATCAAATTTTTACATAGAAAATTGACACGGTTATCAGAGCAATTGTCTAGTAAATATGCAAAACATGATAAAAATCAGAGGATAAACAGATAAGCACCAATTTCTAATAACAGATATTCACTACAGCTTCTGAGTTTATACAATTGAAATTACACAAAAATTGCAAAATCCTAGCCTTCTTTATTGCAAAAAAATCGTAAAGCACTGTCATGTATACTTTTAGATTATCACTGTTACTAAAGATATTTTTAGTCAAAAACCGCACTTTATGTAAGACAAGTTTCTTGATAAATTCTGTATTAACTATCACTCTTTTTGCTTAGAATTTTTGTTGCAATACATTAAAAAAAAAGTTGCAACGGTGCAACTGTATAATTCTAAAAATCTGTAGTTTTGTTTTTTTTTTGCTAGATTGGTTTACCTTAATAAATATTCAATAGCATTTACAATATTAAGTTTTTAGTTTTGCTATGGGGTGCTCAAGGACAAAAAAATTGCGTTAAGAATTTCGGTTGTAAATTTGTTTTTAATATTATTTATCCGACATAGAAATCAACAACAAAAGCTGTCATAAGTAATTTAATAAGTTCTTTTCAGTCAGCAAGTTATATGAAATAGTAGCAGAAGGTCTCAAAAATCTATTTATACAAAAGCGAATTCAATGCGAGGTCTTTTTGTCTATGGTTTGTTGTACGAAATTTGACTAATTTTTCAATTACATGCTTGCAATGTTTTCAAGAGTTATCTAACCTAAATGACTTAAAAAGTATATATTTCCCAAAATCGCCTTAATATGACTTTGACCTTGTTTGCACTGTTATACACAATATTGCACGCTTTTATCTTTCCAAAACCTTTTTTTCATAGTCCGTCTAAGATTTGAGTCAGCTTTTTTATGGTCAAAAAAAGTTTTTTTAAATACAAAAAAGATAGAATAAACGTATAATAGCGTCAATACGCACTTGTATTTGTATTTAATGTGCTTATAATCACAATTTGATTGTATTTAAATATTAACAAAATTTTTGGTTTATCTCTTCTTTTTGTATAATTTACGAATTCTGCAACCTAATCAAGTGTACTACGTCAAACAAAGAAAAAACATAAGAGCAAGGGAAAAAAAAATATATGTTTTGTTTTGCAAAACATATAAATAAGTTATGTGTTTTAGTACCCGTAGTTTTGTTTTTGTTATTTGTGTACAAAAAAAACTATAAGTACGCAACAGTTTGTTTTTTTTTATATTATAAATATGTATTTGCTACATACAATATATTTTTTCATTTGCATTTTTTTTTAGTAAGATAACGTGCAGTGTTTTTTTTTGTGTAGATAAGTATAATTTATAGTTATTTAAAGTTCAAAACTGTTTTTTGCGCACTAAAAGTGTTCAGAAAACTTGAAATGCTTTTTATTATTGATTCCGGTACAAATAAAAAACTTTAAGCACTACATGCAGTTATTTTTACACTTACAATAGGCCTTTAAAAATTTAACCCCTAAGTCCAGCTCTGTCTTTAAAATCTTTTTAACATAACAAAGAATCACTTTTTTATGCTAAAAAATAACTTTCATCTAAGCAGTAAACATATGAAAAACTAGTTAAAAAATAAAAAAGATGACTTTTGGAATCAAAAGAACAAAACAGAGTTTTTTTGAAGTGTAAGCAACGAAAATCTTTGCATAACGCTATGTTGTCGCAAAAAATAAATTCGTTTTATATTTAGAGCTGTATTTTGTTTATGCCGGGCGACTTATATATAAAAAAAAATATCAGCATATTTGTGTTAAACTCTTTTCCAATTTATAAAACATGAAATACGTTTTTAACAGTAAAATACACGTAGGTAGTAATTGCCCGTAAAAAAGTCGCGTATGCAGTAAAAAGTATAAATCGTTTTAGGTAAAGTGTTCAAATAACTTATCTATTCAAAAAAAATTGCTTAACACTGCAATTTTCGTTCTTTGTTGTAAAAGTTAATTTTTGCATGCATCTGTACAAAAAAACAATGGTTTTATCACGTGTGAAACCAAACTAGCAAATTATATGACAAAACACAGCATGATCATCTTTTATCAATTATAGATTTTTTAAACATAATGAAAATTTTTAAGTTAATTATATACATTAGTTCATATAAAAATCAGCGGGGGGGGGGGTTTCAATTTGAAATTTTTATACATTTTTACGAATATCTTCCTTTTTAAATTTGTGGACTGCTTATTTTCTTTCTGTATAATTTATAAAACAAAATACTTTAGGCGGCTATAAAAATTACAAGACTATAGTAAATTTTATTACGAATGCAATTATTTGTTTAATCAAATGCTTTAAATTACAGTTATTAGTTAAAGGCTACACAAATTCTTACATTTTACCAGGGGCGGAGCACCACTTTAGGGGACCGGGAGCACTTTTTTGGGGACCCAATTTGTATTTTTTAAAATTTTTTTAGTTATAGGCAGTACTACATTCAGTTTTAATTTTTATGTACTGACGCAAGTTTAACTAGAGTTTCAGTTTATTTTATTCAAAAAAGTATTCTTTTTTTGGCGTATACTCAAAAAAATATTTAAACTTAAAAACATAGAATTAAAAGAAAGTCTAAATAGAATCCGTTTTATAAATGCAGCAGTTAACATAGAAGAAAACTATAGGTGATGTGTATTTCCGCAAAAAACAATTGTAAAAATAGTTTATAAAGATGGTTTAATAATTTACCTTTTTCTTGTATATACGCATAACAAAACAGTATTAAAACACAATTAAATATAAAACTAACACTATTGGCCTTACGTAATGTATACTGTTTGTAGCATTAACATGGTTTGTATAACCCCACTCTATGTAGTAGCATACAAACTCCAAAAAAAGTTATTATAAAAACTTCAAACGCAATTCCTACTAAAAAAAACGTCTAAAATGCATTTATAACATAGTAAAGTATACAACTTCGTTAGACCCATAAAAGCAATATTAGATAGACTTGCATTAAACCACTGTTTTTGGCCTTTTCGGCATATAAAGCGCGTACAACAGTACAATACAAATACCTTTAATAAATAATATTTATTTTTCAAGTCTATATATCAATGAAAAATCAAACCTAAAATAACCATTTTGCATTGTTGTAAGGTTTTCCAGTGCAAAGATATATGTATATAGTTCAAAATAGTTACGTGAGCACTGCTTGCACCTATAAAATACATTTTAAGTTATGCATTATAGATATGATTTTAAACCAACGCATAATACTTTTTGTGCGCAAAATTATAATATAACGCTTATTCCATGCAGGTTATGTAAAAAATGTAAACATATTCATTTTTGTTTTTAATTTTGGTTGCCATAAATTTGGATGACTTAAAAAAGGTAGTATAATAATTAGTAATAAAACAATATTTGCGCATAGCTTATATGCTAAAAAAATAATTTTATTTAAAGACGTAAAGGCATGTATATTTTTACTCAGCAACTTTAATAAATACGCGTATCCAAAAATCTCGGAGTTTATGTTTAAAGATTTTGCTAAATTTTGCAAAAATATTGCAAAAAAATGTTAATTTAGATTCTAAAGGAAGTAAATTAATTTTTTTTGTCATACAAAAGCTTCTTTTTTTTGTACTCGCATAAATAGAAGTCACGGTATTTTGTTATTTTTTACACAAAAAATATTCCATTACAATTTTTTTTTGGGGCCTCCTAGGCTGAAGGCATTGGTGCCTATGCCCCTGTTGCGCCCTTAAATCCGCCCCTGCATCTTACCTTGAAATAATGCGTTAACTGATAGTTTTCTTGTAAACGAAGGGTTATTTTTATACCGAAAGACAGTGTACTGGCATAAATATTTTTTGCCTCTATGAAGTAGATAAGTATTTACCTCATGCACCTATATTTTTAAATACACAAATATTTGCAGACACATAGACGGTTATTGACACACTGATCAGCATTTTTGTTATTCTTATGCACTGTTTGTACCAAAAAAAAACAACCTGAATTATTCGGTGTAATATCCGTGTATTGCTTTTACACTCATACGAATTTAGAATATTATATTGTCTTCATAAAACACCAGTAGCAACAATTACTATAAAAGGGCCGAAAAGGTGTAACATAGGGTATAAAATATATTCTGGATAGCATAAATAGTATAAATTGCTTTAAAAGATGCCAGAATATTATGCATATCGTAATAACTATTTAGATATTTGTAGGCACTTTTATTTTATATGTATTATGTACACGTTGGTGTATTTTTTGTAATTGTTTTTATTACAAGTGTATTCTATACACGTATAGTCAGAAAAGTACATTTTTTGCATACATGAAACGTTTACAAACAAAAACCAGTATAAATGCCAGATTACGCATATGCTGATATGCTAAACCAATAAATTAGTAGTAGAAGTTTTTTTGTTGTTTTTAGGCGAGATATAATAATATTTGCAACAAATTATGTAAGATGAATATTAATTAAAGAAATCCTTTTTTTTATTTTTGAAGGACTATTTTTGTAACTGCCAATTCTATATTTTACAAAACCACAAACTAGGTTTCTAGATAAGTATGTCAATCTTAACTTATATTAACGTTTAAAAAATGTGCAAAAAAAACAGACGTATAAAAAATATTTTACTGGAAATTATTGGCACTAAATATATGTTACTTTTTTATTACAGAAAAATAACGCGAACTAACAACAAATAAGCCGAGGTTATAATTTAAAAAAAAATTTCAACGCAATTCATACACAATTTTAAGCAATTTTTTAAGACAGCCGACATCTGTCATTACTAAATTGAAAACACGGGGTACTAACAATGCAAATAATAAGATATTAGAAAATATGATCAGGTGAAATTGTACATAAACATAAGTTGCAAATTTTTGATAATATAAACCAATCATGCATTTTGTAACAGCACGACAACAACTACGGTATTACGGGTAATGCACAGTACATAATTAAGGTTACGTACGCAAAAAACTAAGTAAAATGTATTTGAAATATAATCAGAATATCTATATTATCTTTAAACAGTAAAAAACTTACTTAAAACCAAAAAATTACACTAAAGAACACAAATATGAAGATTTTTATTGCATTCCCGTTTATTCTTGACTAGTCCATCTTTTATAATGAAAATATGTTATTGATCACTCATAAGTACACAATTGTGACAAATTACTAGACATATGCCATATTTTTAAAAATAAAAAAAAAACAGATTAGTGATATAGCATAAAAAGCGATTTAAAACAACAAAAGTCAGATAACCTTTACATAAATGTGTAAATGCTTATCATAGCACATGCAAAGGTAAAGTTTGTAACGCATGCGTTACAAAGATTACAAAAAAATATTCGATAATATATTTTACTCTTTATGTGTATTATGTACTATGCATCCATAACTTTATGTTGAAATTACTAAATCTTACTTCTTTTCAGCTTTTCCTTTGTCATATTTACAGCTCCATCACTTTCAAAAGCTGATTATGCGTAGATCGAGACGAAAACTTTTAGCATATCAAGCAATAAATAGGGTCAATCCGCATTTTCCTAAAGGAGAGAAAAACTTGCAGTTTCTTGTTTGTAAAACAAGACTCAAATGCCACATCTCTCTGACTAAAATATCAAAAATTGCTATATGCACAAAATGTTGTTTAATAACTTGCAAAAATGCTACAAAAAATATATTAACATGTGATAATAAATTCTAGGATTTTTTTATAACACAAACTCGTACCCAGAGTACATAATCTTACACTTTTCGCTTACCCTTACTTTACACCATATAAATAATTTATACCTGCATTTTTTTTGCTGTACTCTAGCTCTAACCGATGCATTTTATCCCCTTATATATAAGTTTTGATTATTTTGTAATTTTTATGTTTGTAAGTTGTAAATATACATGTAGTAAAGTTTCATACAATAGTAAATTTTTCTGTATGTGCTTTTTGTGTATTTTGACATGTATCTTATTAGTATCGGCCACCTACTTCCCTCGGGCATGAGCTCACAGTTAAATTCATTTTTAACGTTTTTTTTTGGGAGACGATTGTACACTTCATCACCGCTTTAATTATCTGTGTTATAATAGCTCTGTTTTTCTAGCCCTGTAACTGCCTTCAAATTTTCGGGCTAGATAAATTTTTTTTTTTTATTTTATAACTAACAAAAAGTTAAAAAAAAAATCTCTTTTAGTTTAAAAACATTTTGCGGCCATAATTTTTTAATGCCCTTTAAAACTATTTTAGTTTAAAAAACAGAAAATAAGACACAAAAAAGCTTTTTTACACTTTTGAGAACAGCCTTTACGAGGGGTGAGGGGGGTGAAATTATTTTATTCCATAGAATTGTTGTTTAATTTTTTACCCATATTGATTGCATGTAATTATCCATGGTGTACACGTGGGCATTATTTTTTAAAAAAAAATATAACGCTTTCATACGATTTCGGTGCGTTTTTTAGTCTACGTCGGCTATAAAATTTATGTTATACATTTTGAATCAGTATGTTATTCATTCCTTTTTGCTGCTACAATAAATTGTTTTTTTATAAATTTATGATTTTTTTTTGACACAGACCTTGTCGCACGTTTAGAAAAAGCGGCGGTATATTGAAAAAATAAATAGAATATTATACTTAGTTTTTTAAAAAAACCGAAGTAAAACACCTGGGTAATTATAGGTTGTTATTTTTAAACGACCGAAAAACCCCCGTGAGCATAGATTTTCACGATTAGGCTTATCGGGTCTAATTCTTATTACTGGTTATGTAACATATAAATTAAGTAAATCTAAAAAAAACTTTATAAATTTTTTTTTACTCCTATAATTTAACAAAATTTCAGCGCAGAAAAGTTATTACGATATTTACGAAAGTATAAAAATGGTTTTTCTACTCGTATCTCCTTTAAATATTTTGCAGGTTTTACTGTTTTTTTGACACTTAAGAAAAATTTCGTGCTCGATCGCAAATCAAAAAATATTTTTTGATATAAGAATCAATATAGTTAAAAGGAATTTTAGTTTAGTATCAGCATTTTTGCCTGATTTACTATAAATAATTTTTTTAATTTATAAAAATTTTCCTTATATTTCATATTACAATCTTCATAGAAATACTCCGCTACATTATAAGTTTTTAGGCCTCGTTTTGTGCACTTTAACTTCATGGGCTTATGAAACATGATTATAAAATCCGATTATAGATATTTTATTTTTGCAAAAACTTTCTAGCAGAAAATCCTGTGTCTGTCCGAGTAGATCTGGAAGATGTGAAAAATCATTGGTAAAATCCACAACTATTACAATGTATGCTTTTCATGGCTGGGGTTTCAAAAACTCAAAGTATTTATAATTAATTTTTTTAGTGAAACAATTTAAAGATCGATTTTGATTATGTTTGATCAGCAATAAAGATGTCTTTGAAAAATCATTCAATTACTAAAACATGCAGAAAATAGCCTTTGTCTTTTATGCGTGACTCTTTGTCACTGTCGGCATCTATACCCTGAATTCAGGGTGCTTTGATTCAGAGATTTTTAATTTAAATTTTTAGTTTAAAATTCTGTAAAAATAAAATGCAAGAATACATTATTTTTAGAAAATTTTATGAACTTATTTTTATATGAGATACATTTTGTAGAATTTTTTCTTTTTTCTTTTTTTTAAACGGATATTTCTATACCTAGAAAAAAATACAAGAAAATTTTATACAATAAAATTAAGTTGTACTTAAAAAATGTTTATGTATTACCGTAATCCTCGTTGTATAAGCAACCTAGCAAAAAGAATTCTGTTAAAGCTATAATATTTAGCGATAAATGTAAATGCATTGACCACCATGCTATATACGATTTTAAACGCATATTTAATGCATCCAGCAATTTTTTATAGCAAAATATAGCCCGCTTTAAATTTTATATTTGAAAAAAATGACAAAGATAATGCTACAAATACGTTAAAAAATCAATAAAACTGTATTACAAAGCTAAATCATTGTAAATAATATTTTTTAGGCTGTCAAATTCTTTTATAATGCCTATACAAAAAAGTATTTTTCAACATAAAACAATAATTTTGAGCTTAAAATTAACATTAAATTAATTATTATAACTTATTTTACACAAATGACTGTATATACTCTTGACAGTGGTAAACAAAGAATTTTTGACAATCCATATAACAAGTTTTCCACAAAATGCTTATTCAACGGGGTAATAGGACAAAGAGGAATACGGTAGAGCACTTATTTTATGAATATTTTAATATTTATCTAGTAGGAAAAGGCGGAGTTACATTTTAGGTAACATGAAACACTTTTTTCCAGGCCCTTTTTACATTTAATTAAAAACTATATATGTGAAAGGCAGTATAAATACAGTTTTGTATTTTGACGAGAGCTAGTATCTGCGGTTGCTGTAAAACATTAATTAAATCATCCGTAAAAAATACTATATTTTTTTTGGCTTATTTTTATTATAATTTGCGCATGTAGATAACACAAAATTTTAAAATTGTATACAAAGAGTGCGCCAACATAAAAGGTCTGTGCTCATAAAAAAAATTACAGTTGAAAAGTTTTTTGGCTAAAATTAACTGTAAAGAGTATTTATTAAATTGGTAAAAAATACATTTGGAACCTTTCTTTTGGCATCAGTCTGCACTATTTGATCCATCTAAATACTCATAAAAACTTGATGCCAACCAAAAAACATGTAATTTAAAGCATAAAAAACATCCGATTACTCTAAACATTTTTCATTGATTGTATATCAGTTACTATTCTTTTTAAAATTTAAGGCTTTTATTTACAACTGCTTATTTCTATTATTACGGTAACATGTGTGTTTTGGTCAAATCACATATATGTGATGTTGCTGCTTTAGGGGTATACAAATCTATACATATATGAAGGTTCGCTGCCGAAAGAGTATATAGACTAATTTTTGTCCTTAATTCTTACTTACATGATTAGAATATTTTATTCTTTGTGCCGGGTACAATTTAAACTTTTATGTAACATAAAAATGATTTTACAACATCTTAGATATGTAATCTGCAACGAGCCCCGTAATAAATGGTTAACGTAACTCTAAATGCAACTCATACTTTTAAAGGTTTAACCAGAAAATAAAACAGTACATGCCAATAGTTTAAATAACATAGAGTACCAGTAACAAAAAAATGCAGTTTTGACATTTTGCAGTAAACACGTGTTTTATTTTTTTTTTACGGCGTACTTTAAAAAAGTAGAACTCATATAAAAGTTAATTTAATTTACCAAAAAATTCATATTCAGATCATTAAAGTGCTTTTTCATAAAAAAAGCATTGTAAAGGAACAACAAAAATCGTATTTGTTTACAATTTCGATAATTGCAACGAAGCAAACTACAGATTAAAACAGTTCTAGTTCGCGCTGCTTGCACGATACCCTAATTGTTTAATCTTCAATAAAAGATCTTATTAGAGATAATCGTGCTATACTTTCTATACAGCCAAAACTATACAAAAGCTTGTATTTTTTTCAATACAGTGCAATTTTAATTTTTTCTCTAGTAAAATTCTAATGATTTTAAAAACATGTAAAAAGACAGAAGTAAAATAATAACTGCGCAAAAATTTGTTGGCTGTATTTTTTATTTAAAGGCTAATACAAAAAACCATTTTTTACTTTACGGACTATCAAAATGTCTCTTAACATAAAATCCTGCAAGTTTTTAAACCATAGAAGAACCGTAAAAGATCAATATTTTTTTTTTAGATTTTCCGGATATTTCCAGATAGGCAAAAAGTAAATACTTGCAGAAAAATACTATTGTATAAGTTTAAAAAAATGATATTAATGTCGATCAATATTTTACCCATATTTAAAGGCATTTTTCAAAGCTTTTCTGCATTTTTTATGTTTTTTTGTTTCACACAATATAAAAATCCGTTTTACTATGTTGATGTCATTCTATTCTTTTTTGTTACTTTTTAGCTTTTTTGTAGCGTTTAAGGTAAATTTCGATTTAATCCCTCAAGTGGATAATAAGAGGCGCGATATTTTGTATATAAACACACGCGAGCTAAACATAAAAAAATTCTGTTTTGTAAATTGCTATAAATAAAATTAAAAAAGTGCCTTTTTTATGTACTTCATACACATAGGTTACGCAATTTTGTCGTTTTTTAAAAAAAAATATGTTTCATCAACACACTTTGTGACAACTATGCCAGTGCATATGCTCCCAGTACCTTTCTTACATCCGCTTTGCCAGTAGGCACACAAGTGAAAATCACAAAAAAATGTGCAAACTATAGAAAACTCAAATCTAGGTTTCTCAATACAGTATGTGTTTAGTACGGGTTTAGATTTTTGTTCTTGGAGTATAAAATTTTATTTTTGTAGTATTTTTTATAAACAAAATATTATTCTAAAATTAGGAAACCTAAAAAGATGAATTAAGAACAAAGCATTTCCAAGACGGACCTTATAACGTTTTGGTCGCCAAATTTGCATAAGACTATGTCTAGCTCAAGATTGTAATGATTTACTTCTTGTTTTCGTTTATTATGTTATGTATTTTTCTGTTTTTCACAGATAATACTATCATCGTGAGAAAAGACTACAGTTTATACGTTTCAAAACATTACTCCGTTAATTTTTTTTTGGTGGGACAATTTTGTACTAAACGGAATTAAATTCTGCTAAACTGCCTAAAGTTTTTGTCTTATGGCTCGGGAAAACCTCAAATTGGCGCCCTAAAAAAAGGACTGACAATAAATGGCACAACTCGACTTGACCTAGATAAATATGGGAGACAAATATTCAAGACAAAAAGTTTAAGCAACTTAACCCTTAGCTTAAGCACAAGTTAATATTTTCTAGTTCACTAATTTTACAAAAAAAAAGGAGCGATTGTTGTTTCCATATTCACCACTATGACAATATCGTATGGTTTGTAAAATATGTGGGCTGGTAACGACTCTGCCTGAATCAAAAAATAGATAAAGTTTTTCCATTCTTAGATAATTAAAACCGTTTGTATATTAAGTAGTGTAATATTTTGAGTATTATATAAAAAATAAGATTTATTATATGACTTTTTTGATGAGTTACTTTAACGTAACGCTAACATACACGTACCGGCTGCGAACTAAGGGGCAGTTTTTTGTATTACAAGCTAAGACGTTTTTATTATGCCTTGTACAGTTTACAGATTTGAAAGTGGGTTGTTGTAGTTATATTGCAACGTTCGTGCTCTTTTGGCGCCTTTAGTTGTCCAAACAGGAAGTTTTACATTTCCCATAAGTACTATTTATATGTCAATACAAAGTTCGTAGGCCTTAATCAAACCCGATTTTGCAAGTTGGTAATTTTTTACTATCAAGTCGGGTTTGGCGAGTTGTTGTTTTCCATTTTATTATAAACCATACGAAAAATTTACATGTTTTACTATAATTCAAAAAAAGAGCGGTTAAAAAACAAAAAAAAAACAAACTTTTTGTCATGATTTTTTTTCTGTGCCCATGAGGAACAACTAAAAGTTGTTAGTATATGTATTCAATAAAAAATTTTAAACACCAAAAAATATAAAACTACTTTTATCATTATTAATTATAAAAATCAATTATTAAACATACATATCAACAAATATTTACTAGTATTTTATTGTTATTTGTTTTAACATACTATTATAGTCTTTTCATGTTTTATACTATAGATATACTATAATCGTATATAAAGATGGAGTATGTAACAAAAGATAAAAAACCTGTCATTGTTATACACAATTTGTCTGTTGCGATATAATTGCATCAAAGATATGTGGTACTTTAAATAAGTATTAAAAATCTGCCGTGTATTTATAAATGACATCAACCACCGGGAACAACAACACACGCATCTTTACGCAATTTAAAATTTTTAAACTGAGCACGCAATGCATTTTTATGACTTTAATTGTTATTTATATACCGAACAAAAATGGGATATAAAAAAGATTTTCAGTAAATAAATTACAGCATGAAAAAACAGTTATAGTAATACAATAGTTTAATTAACCTCTAGGGTGCTTTTTATATGCAGACACAGATAATTGCAGTGTATTTTATTTAAAATACAAAACTATAAAAAAAATTCTAGAGAGTCAAATCTTTTTAATAAATAAAAATGGTCTTTTGCAACCAAAGTTGTTAAAAGAAAAAGGGTATGTGTGAAACATTGTCAATAAGACACAAAAAATACAAAATCTTGATTTTAAAAGTTTTTTTTTTTTTGCAAAATCACCTTAAATATATTTTCGTAAATATGATTTTGGGCACGAGTTTTATAGAAATTTTTTGTTTGACGTTTGTAAATGGTTTTTGAGCAGTTATAATTTATTAAAGAAATAGTTTTTTTTATTAGTGGGTTAATTGTTTTTTGTTAGTAAGCATTTAACAATTTGCCATTTCTATTAATACTATTATTTAAAGAGCGGTGTTTTCATTGAATCAAGCATACCAGGAATGTTACATTTTTATATTAACTTTGATGCCAAAAGAAAATAAATAAAAATAACGTATTGTATGGAACAATAGCATTTATTTATTTGATTGATATTTTTTTCTCTGCTTATACTAAGAAATTCTAGGAACTACCCGCTTAATTAAAAACGTTATAATATACAAAAAGCCATGCATGTATAGTCACATGCATAGTTTTTAAAGTGGTGAACTGCTGTTTTAACTGCAAAATTTGCCAGACTTTGCATTTTGGCTAAAAAAAAGTCAAAAAAATGGTTAGCCTTCAATATTATTTTTTTTAACGTCATAATAGTAAACATCTTATAAAATGCGTGATTTTTATAGCAAGTAAGGCTATAAAATCACTTTTTTATTTTGAAAAAAAACAAGTATTTAAAACTGTTCAAAAAATAAAAATATGTAATTTCTGTAATATAATATCTCTAAAAAATTATTTTTTATATTTTGTTTTATAAAACATGGATAAGCCCTCCAAACATAAATTATATAACAAACGATTGGTGAGTTGAACGTAAACTAAAAAAAAGAAATCATTAAAAAAAAGGTTGTTTGTACAATTTTTAAATTTTTTTGGTTTTTTAGTCTTCAGGCATATGTATGCAAAGCTATATTTCTAGCATGTTTCTTATCATAAACTGTTGCAAAAAAAAAATACCTTTTATCATGCTTCAATATAACATCTCTTAGCGCAAAATTATATGCAAAAAAAAAAAGTTTTTACGGATAGACAATCATATTGTAATCTTTGGTATAAAATATTCTATAATGAGTAAAAGGAAGTGCAAAAAAACCACGCATATTTAATATGCAAACCCCAAAATATATTATTTTTTACAACAACTGCGCTGAAAAAAAGGTACAAACAGAATCTTCGTTGTTCTCAATATACATTTGCGCATAAGTTTACGTTTTTATGTTTTGTTTTGTACTCGGTACCGCTATTGAAAGTACGTAAAAATATGTTTTTTGTATTAGAACACATTCTGACGATAACTCTTATGAAAAATATGCAAACTAGAGTTTTTAGTCAAGTCAACTCGAAACTCAAAACTCGGTGACTCGGTTTCATTTATTACATATAAACTCGCAGGGAGCTTGCTTGAAAATCGAAACTCGATATCTCGCGAGTACCGAGTTTCGAGTTTCAAATATTTTTTGTGGTGTTTTTGCATGCGAAAAAATTAAAAGTTTAACTATTTACACCCATTTTGTATAAAAAAATATTCATTATCCTACAAATATGGTAAAAGGCATGGAACTTCTATTAAAGGTACTTTTTGACAAGTTTTTTTACATTTCATCAAGTAAATCTTGTAAAGAAAGGGGTCGATCACATAAAAAAACAGCAAACTGTCTAAAACTTTTTTAAAATTCGTTATTGTTCTTAAACACATTGCGGACAAAAAAAAAATATAATTTAGCGAAAGGTTCTACTCTTTTGACACAAAACCTGACTCGACTCGGCTCGAAACTTGACTCGACTCGAAACTCGACTCAAAACTCGACTCGTAACGTGTTTTTTACAAATTATAAAACTCGAATTCAAACTAGAAAACTCGAAACTCGGTTATTGAAAACCCTAAGGCAAAAATATTTTGCTGAAAAATTTATATCGCAATATGTGTAATTTTTTCTTTTTGTTAATTCTTTTTATGTAAACGAAAGTCTGTAAAAAACGTATTCCAATAGTCATTACAGTGATCAGGTTTTATGATGCATGTAAACGTGTCTATTGTAACAAAAGACACGTAATACGTAATACGCAATATAAAAATGTTAAATATATTAATTTTTGGTATTAATCTTCGGCCAGTACATTTTTTTTTCTGGTTTTCCACTACGCGTAAAACTGTATCTTTAGTATAATACAAGGTTAAATCGTGTGTTTTTTTTTGTTTCCTTCTTGTCGCAAAACATTAAAAGGTATTCTTTACATTTGTCAGGTCATATTGTATCTTAGTTTTTATTTTTTACAAACGAATCATGCTCTAAAACAGACGCAATAAAAAAATTATAGTCGTAAATACTTGTTCATTCAAAGGTTTTCCCCCAAAAATTTACAAAAAGGAAAAAAAAAATAAAGTATCTTTAAAGACACACACCCTCTGAGGGTTAAATTAGTTGCCATATACAATGTGTAGTCAAGTTTTATTTGTTTAGACCCTGCGTAAAATATAGACACATAAATTAGAAGAATATACAGCAAAAACGTAAACAGGCGTTGTTTTTATATTAACGAT
>JAQFYM010004092.1:0-16512 GCA_034694785.1 Agrenia bidenticulata | reverse complement strand
ATCTGATTTTTTTAGGGGTTGGGGGGCTTAAAAATTACAATTTTTTCCAAGGGGGGCTATGATCCATAAAATTGTACAAATAAAAATATCCACCCTAAATTTTTGGCAATATTTTTTTCCTGAGGGAGGGCTAAGCTCCCTCTGACCCCAGGGGCGACTTTGAGAGGGGGGCAATGGGGGCAATGGGAGCACGGGCACCAAGGCCCAGGCTAAGGGGACCCAAAAATTTTTTATAGAAATACTTTTTTGAGTTAAAAAAATGATAGTATCTATGTTTATAAGAGTATAAAAAAGGCAGTTTTAGTTAAAGCATACTCTAATTGATGCAGAATAGAAGGCCAAAATACCTTTTTTTGCGATTTTTTATGCTAAATTACGCAAAATCGCGTAAACTAAGATATTATATTTTGTAATACGTGTATTTATTGTAGTTTTTACGTTCAATAGTATCATTTTTAAGACTTAATATTTGTATTGCCAGCATATAAAATTTGCGAATATATGGTTTTTAATAAATAATTGTACTACTCAGTAGCGGATCAACAAGGGGGCAAGAGGGGTTTTGCCCCCGGGCCCGGTCTAAAAAAGACCCTTTTTTTGTGTATTTTTTGTCAAAAAAATGAAGAAAACTGCATACATTTTTTTTTTATGTAATAGAAAATATTTTTATGTAAAATGCACTTTTTATATTTTGTTTAACCCTTAGGCTATTGTGTTTGTAACAAGCAAAATATTTGAGCCCCCCCCTATTTTTGACTTGATGATCCGCGCCTGGTTATACTAGTTGTGTTTGCTCCATCTACATTTATATCAAAAAAAATATTTTAAAAAATATTCCATTGATACAATCATCATATGGGTAAGTTTTTTATTTGTTTTTGCCAAAAAAAAGTATTATGCACTTTTATATAATCATATCTATACTCAATTACCACAAAATGCCCGTATAAATGCAAGCAGTAAGAACTAGACTATATTAACTATAACAGTGTTTGATTTGCTGCTATAACTTTTTAACAAATAAAAACTAGGTTTTTTTTGTTATGTTTTTTTGTAATAGTTTACTTTAATGTAAAGAATATTCGTTAATAGTAGTTTAAAATAACTTAAAGGTAAACATTTTTTTTGTGTGAAACTCACGTGTGGGTTTTGCGTTTATCAACTTATGGGTTTTATGTTTGCGTTTGTACGCAGTTATACACTTAAATAGGTATTAAAAGCATTTTTTTATATATCAGAAATTGCGTACGAAAATGTCGTGGCAACTGTATAAATGAATTATTTTATGATTAAGTCAAAAGTCATATAAAATCATGTTAATGCTACTATACAGTATACATTTAGTAAACCGCGTAGAGTAACTTTTTCAAAATGCAGCAGCCCTTCTTTAATGTGAACATTTACTGCAATTTTTTTAAATGTCCACATTAAAGTTGAACGTGAACAATTTACCGATCATATTATTTATAAACCTGCCAAATTCATCGCATCAGATTTTTAATGCGTACAATTGTACAAATCCTTGTTTTATATGTATAATATATTGTTTAAAAATATTAAAGTAAGAAATTAGACAAATGTTCACATTTGAAAAAACCATATTTTTGAATTCCATATAATTTGTACAGTAAAAAGAAATACATAAATGTTCACATCTAAAAATTCATGCCCTAAATTAAGGGTAAATGTGAACGTTCATATAAAGAGAAGTGTTCACATAAAAAAATTGACTGAAGTGTTAGAATACTGTTTATTTTACTCAATATAATACCAAAATGTGCATTGTTTTAACATTTGTATGCTTAATATTTTGCTTAATTCTTGGGCAAAAATACTTGTCAACTATAGTTGTTTATACATGAAATGCCGTTTTAATATACGCATTCCCTCTACACCTTTATACAATTTTATGTTTTTTTTGTATATACGTAAAAATCATAATGAATAAACGCCGAAAAGTAACATCTTTGTTTTTGATTTTAAGTTAGCCGATGCAACAAATACAATTGCGCAGTATATAAAGATCAAAAACATAGTTCTATAACTGTTTATCACTAAAATATATGAAAATATAAAAAAATGGGGCTGTAAAAAAGTGCCCGTGGCCCCCTAAAATTCTAATCCGCCTGTGCCTGACTTTATCCCCCCACTTTCCGACCACTGTATACATTCTTTTGTCACCCGGTAGAAATTATGAATATCATATGTGGATCTTCTGGTGTCATACTGAAATTCGATATTATCGTAGGAGGTGTAATATAAATTGACCTCTTTTTGGTAACTTGGGACACGGGAATTGTTTAAAAACGCTGCTACGTGTGGGTAAATGCTGGTATTGCTTAAACTTCGATATTTTTTCATAAGTATGTATATCCTTTTCATTGTAAACCCAACTAATTATTTTCTACGTTATTACTATTTTCTACTATTTTTACGTCTTTTATTTTCATTCCAGCTATCTTTGGCTTCTTTTTTTCATTTTTATTTTCATTTTTTATAGAATATATATATTTAAGGAAGTCAAAACTATTGGGGTTGTTTTTACCCCGAAAGCAAAACATGGTTAAAATATACTAATTTTTTTGATAATTCCATAAGGAAAACAAACAACACGATTTATCAATTTATTTCTTAAGGAACCCATGACACAGATCCATGTATAAAAGTGACAATATCATATTTATAATGCATAATTAACACAAAATGAACATTTTAGAAGTCGGCTTATATATTATTGCGTACGTTTTATATCCTAAAAGTACATATATTGTGAATTATTTTGACTTTCAGTTTTTACAATTTCTTTAAGGAAAACAAATACACGCCCTTAAGCAAAGTGCACTTTGGCAAGGCAATGTAACCTTTTAGACTACCAAAGCAATTTATTTGTAGCCAAAAATTGAACATTGTCACGGCAAATTTCACTATGCCTAAAAGTATATTTTGCCGGTACATATGCATGTTAGGGTGTGTTGTTGTTTTTCTATAGGGTAATGTGTAAAACCCGATGGATTCTTTTTCATGCTTTTTTTTAAGGAAATATAAAAACAACTTTTAAATTATTTTCCAAATAAATATATTTTTTCGGTAAATCATATTGGTTTTTTTGTACCGATGTAAGAAAATGATGTAAAATAGCCCAATTTATTACGTTTTACATAAGGAAGACAAAACAAAGATTTATCAATTTATTTCCTAATGGAACACATGGTGTAAATCCATGTATAAAAGGTGTCAATACAACTTTGATGCATAATCAAATAACACTAAAAAAATGCGTATATTTTTTCTATTTGTTTTTTATGCATATGTTGAAAGATCTAGAAATTTAAATATTGATAATTATTGCGACTTTTAGTTTTTAAAATTTCCTTAAGGAAAAATAAATACACGCCAACGATAATATTTTAAAAAAACTTATATGTAAAAAAAGAAAGTATATCATTTATAAATAATTTTTAGAAAACTGTGTGCCTAATAATAAAAAAAGTGAATTTATGTGCGAAAAAGAATTAGCAAGAAAATACAAAAAAAAAAATTATTTTTGTAATCTACAATATATCTTGTTGTATTTTTGCAAATATTTGTGAAATTGATGTTGAGACGGACGTCATAAATGTGAAAAAAAATTTTTTGTACTTTGTCTACCATCCACACATTTTTTATACTAAAAATGCCACAAAGGAAATAATTAATGATCAAAGACGATTTTGATGGCAATATAAAAAATTTTATATTATTATGGTTATAATGGGTATAACGGGCATGATTAAAAAAATCAGAGTATCGACCACTTAACATACATTTGTGTTTTTTCTTTCTGCAAGTGTCATAAGAACAAGTATATATTTATTAATCACATGAAAAGGCAGCAAAAAAAGTTTTTTTAACGTTTCATTATACTAAAAAGTCATTGTAGCTTGTAAATATAAAACTTCGCCTATTTGGATTACATTAAATGTACATTTTTTTTATTTTGCTTTTCCACAAGAAAACTGAACCCATAATGTTATGGCACACGTAATGTTCATCAAAATAGTTTGAAAATAGGCTAAAAATTTTCTTATCATAAATTTTTACATTATTGAACTATAATTAGCCGAATAAAGTTTAGTATTAATAAAATTTTTTTAGTCATAATGAAAAATGGAAGCAAAATAAACTAAAAGTAGCATTTATAATGTCTTTTTTATTGACTATAAAGTATTTTAACCGCACTTAAAAAATAACTTTTATATAAGTAAAACATTTTTGAACAAACTGAATCAATTTTTATTGCGTCTAAACATAAGATTGCGAAACCGTTATTATAAAGACCTATAGACTTACAGCTGCATATGTAGATATATTTATCACTATAAAAACCTACTTTTTAGACTTTATCATATAAAAAATATAGTAATATTAATTTATATTTATATTTTATATCAGTTTTTTTTATGCATGGGATATTTAAAGCAAGTAGAAAGGATAAAAAATACATTTTTGTAAAAGTGCAAGTTTATTATACAAAAATTCTTTGAAAACCACGTAAGCTTGTTTTTTAGTATTATTTGCCATTTTGATGCGTTTACATAATTTTAAAGACTTTCATAATCATAAAATATTTTTTTACGCAGAATCTGTTGCATTATCAGTTTTGCTGTTTTTAATTTATTACCTGTCCTTTAAAATGTCTTTTTGCAAAATTCTAAATAAAATCTCGCAGACCCGGGAATTTTTTGTAATCAAAATAAAGTTGTCTCAGGGTCACTCAATTTAAAAAAAAATGAAAAAGGGCAAATTTTTACTTTTTATTATTTGAAATACGGCACATATTTTTTTTTGTATGGTTTTCTAGACAAAAAATGCAAAATGCAAAACATAAATATTTTTATATGTTTAAAAATATAAAGGTTCAATATTAAAAAACTTTTGTCGGATATAAAAACAACCAAATTATTACCTGAAACGCAGTACTACATATTGTTTAATTTTACCGCGCAATTTGAAATATGCAAATTTTTTGCAAATTGGGTAACTTAAAAAATTTTTATATGAGCAAATCTTAAAAATAAAAATAATAGTATACTGAACTATTGCTAGCAAAAAAAAATAGTAACATATAAAACTAAAGTACACTGATTAATGCTTAAAAATTATTTTATAATGGAGTTTTTTTTTTTAACAGATTAGTTTACTAATTATGCAGTGTAATTTTCTTTTGCGTAGCAATAGCAGTTTCTAAGCCTGTATAAAGAACTTGCCTTTTTTAGTGTCTGAATATACGCATACATTAATATTGTTAACAGCAAAAAATCATTTTTATGGGAAGTATTTATGTAATGTAAACATATAATCTGCGACAACTATATTTTCAAGTTTTATTTTTGTTAATATAAAATCGCTTCATAATCGAACATAATAGTTTTTCATATTTTGAAATCCATCTTTGATAAAAATAGTATTTTAAAATCTATAGTAGGGTAGTTTTTTTTTTATAAAAAGACATCGTTACAAGTAACTAAAAATATTTATCACGTCTATAATTAGGCGCAAAAAACAATTCGTAGCAATAAACAGACATTCAAGTAAAGTATTAGTTTTCAGTTAAATGTGTATGTAAAAACCAGCTTAATAAAAGACCAATGACGTATGTTCATGAAAAGCCAGGCTTAACTATAAAAAAAAATATTAGATGGTATTCTTTAGGCCCATTTAAACTAGTTACGCAACTAATTACAGATAGAATAAATTTACAAAAAAAAATGTACTGTATTCACAGAATTGATGTATGTTTTTGTGTTGTTTTTTACAAAACCTGTAAAGAGGCAGCCAAATTATCCCCTTGATGATATTTGATTGCATGTTTTAAAACACATATAATTTCTATTCTGGTGTCACGTAGTGGAACTGTAACTGTAGTAAGAAGAAGCACCCGTAGATACATGAACAAACTATAAGAAAAATCGTTCTATAAAAAATCGAAAGCGCAGACATTATGTATACAACACATGCACAATATTGCTACGTTTTTGTATTTTCTCGTTTCCCATAGATCACGTAGAAAATTAAAAAAAAAACGCAAAAAATATTGAATTTTGTATTTAAAGGCATAATACAAGCATTTATCTATGGTATAAGCTTGTATAATGTATAAATTAACAGTTTTTTTACTCTGCGTTTATTATAAAACCTGATTTTTAGTAAAGAAAAATAAAAACAACTTATAAATTTAAGTGTTTTTTATCTTTTTTGAAGTTGTCACATTTTATAAAAATTGTTTTAACTGAAAATTTTAATTTTTAAGTAGGTATGTCTACTACGGCTGGACGGATTTACCACAGTGGTAGAATCGTTCATTGTAAAAAAATGTAATAAAAAACATCAAATTTTTTAATTTTCAAAAAAAAACTGCAAACTGAAATTTAAAATATATTCTGTGTATTAACACATTTTACTTGTGTATGTATATAAATTAAGCTTATAATATATTTCATTCTATTATAATTCCAGAGCAAATTTCATAGGCGGGAAATTAGATACAAACAAATATGACTATTATAAATGTATTACTTATAAGAAATATTTAAAAGGCATTTGAAAGTGTTCTAGTGTAAGGTCTGACATTTTAATGACGCATTTGTTTTTTAAAAAATATACTTAGAATATAGAAAAACGGAAATACAGTTTATTTTGTAAAAATAATGACGGATTGTACACAGGGATAGGCATGAGAATATTCTCCTGAAAATATTCTCATTTTTTCGGTAATTACCCGATAATATTCTCGACCCTTGATTTTGGAAGTTACCATTTGGTAATTTTCTTTTTGATTTTTTTTTGATTTTTTTTTGTTGTCAAAAAATAGCAACGACACCAATTAGTACTATATATATAAAAATGTCCTTTAACTTAAAGATAAAAAAGCAGTTCATTTACATATTTACACTTATTAAAAAAATATGATCGTGTCGTTTTCAATTTTCACTTTCAGCATTTCCTTGTATTACCGTATATGACTATTAACGGATAAACTGACAGCTAGATAAAAATTACAGCAGACTCAGTGTTTCTAATATACAAGCACGTTGTAATTGAGGACAAAAAACAAAAAAAAGTGTTGTTATCTAATTGTAATAAATGGTTTAAAAATTTTTAAAAGATGTAAACAATAGCAAAAGAGGAATTACTTATTCTTAATTAAACAAAATACTGGCTTCCGGTAAAAATTGAATAAAAGACACTTTTTGAATACTTTTTACTTTAAGATCATATAATAAAATGTTATTATTATGCACACCTTTTTAACCCAATAAATACATGGCAAAAAAATGGCACTTTAAAGGTGCTCTTTTACACAAGAAAGTTTTAATAGAATTTAAGATATCGCACTTTTTTCCTCATTATATTCTAAAATCAC
Organism: Agrenia bidenticulata; assembly: GCA_034694785.1. Classification (NCBI taxonomy): domain Eukaryota; kingdom Metazoa; phylum Arthropoda; class Collembola; order Entomobryomorpha; family Isotomidae; genus Agrenia; species Agrenia bidenticulata. The sequence continues at coordinate 9,110 of JAQFYM010004092.1, read as the reverse complement.
TCAAAAAAGCTTTCCTGGGGTTTTGTATGCAGTTACCACGCTTCAAAAACAGTCTTGTAACTAACATTATGTCGTCTGTAAGAAAGAATATAAAGAAAAATGTATTTATACACGAAGTTATTGTAAAATCCAAAAATTTACCGTATAAGACATACCACAATACAGGATATTATTAAAAAAACCTTACATTTTTTAGAACCGATTATTTCTTCTATAAAGTGGAAGTATGCACTTTGTTTAGTAATACACCATTTTTTGTATACATTTTAATATGAAAAACAGTTTATTAAATGAACTCATTAAACATATACTTAATTTAATAAATGCGAACTATTCCTAAAAACATTTTTTGCATTTATGTGTTTTTCTATTCGAAATCAAAATCTTATATTTTTTATAATTTCTTTAAAAATAACTGAAACATAATTTAAAATTAAAAAGCTATGTTTAATTCAATTTCACTTGAAAACCGTTTATTACGTCACATTCTATTTTTAAAAAAGTTTTGTTTTCTTTTTGCTCAGATTTTAACATAATAGTGGACTTAAATTTTCAGAATTGCAAATTGCCTTTATGCTCTACTTATAAAGAATCTTATTTTGACATTGGTTTACATACAGAAACAAAATATTTTGTTATAAAAATGCTATGATAATATATTCCGTATAAAAATAGCAATTTTACCGCTTATATGCCAAATCTCCGATTTTTTGTTAATTTTTTTATGATAAAATGCCATCTAGAGTTCATTATAACAAGAAATATCTGCAAAAGATTATTCCCACAAATTACCGTTACCGAGAATATTCTCCATATTTTTAAAAGTGAGATTCTGCCCATCCCTGATTGTACAGTAAAGCTACTTTAAATACAGCATAATATTAATATTTTTATTTTTAATTATGCCTAAGTAAAAAAAAAATAAGAGTTTAAAAAGACGGATTTATTTAAGTGCGAAAAAAACAATATTTTGGAATACATATGGGGTAAAAAAAAGTAAAACCCTTGAACTTCTTTGCATTGCGATAAAAAAAAGATTAATCTGTAAGGAAAACTTATAATATATTTTTATATATTCTAGTTTATGTTTTTATGTCGTTAAAATTTCTCCAAAAATGCATATTTAAATCGGATTAATCTTTATATGCTTTGATTAGCGCCTTAAGTATTTCTAACCATAAATTCATCCTGTGGTTGACTACGGTTCCTTTATATAGAGAATACGCAAAAAAATGTATTTGGGCAGGGTTTTGATATCTTCCACAAAATTTTCTAACGCATATAGTCATAAATTCGACTTATTTTATACGATGCACAGGAAAAAAAATTGATTACATATAAAAAAAGTAATAAAACTTTTTTTTTTGTAAAAAAAATTTAAACATGTAAATAGTTTTTATAAAATTAACACATTATTTATTTACGCATTCTAAAAATGTAAAACAAATAAAACATAATATTTATAATATTTATTGAGCAAAAGTATATTTTACCTATATTTCAGTTAAAAAGAAGTGTCTAATCATAATTATAAGTCTTTTTTTGTGTTTTTCAATAAGAATTGTATCTAATAACTTAGTTTTTTTAATTAACTTGTTACTAATTGTGCATAATGCAAATTACTGGTTTAAAAAAATATATTTTTTACACTTAGGGCGTGTCTCTTTTTTTTAGAAATATTTCTTTTTTAGAAATATTTCTCTCCGAAAGAAGTATTTCTTTTTTCTTGCCCCTAAAAAAGGGGGTCAAATAAGAAATATGTCATGACATATTTCTTTTTTAACCCTTTTTTTCTGGTGACGAAAAAATAAATATTTCTTTCGGGAAGAAATATTTATAAAAAAGAAATATTTCTTAGAAAAAGAGACACGCCCTTAAATTTCAAATAAACTTTAGTTTAAATTGCCGATCAATTATTTACTATAAATTACATGTATTTAGTAAGAAGATTTTAATTTTGTCATAAGTAAATGTTAATTAAAGAACACACAAAAATTATGGGGCACATATTTTAATTTTACGTATAACTTTTATAATAAAAAAAGAACCGAAAATTTTTATATTATAAAAAGTATTATATTTGCAAACATAATAATTTCATAACTAAAATAAATCAATCAGGTTCATTAGACGAATAATTGACAATGCTTCCCTTATTATTACTTATTACTTTTATAAGATAAATTTTATCTAAAATCTGTTTTTTTTTATTATAATAGGCAGCTTTGTTTACGATTTTGTTCTTTTCGATTTTTATTTCTCTTTTATACAATAACAATAATTTAAAAATTTATATTTCATAAACACGATCATTTTTGAGACTGAACCATACTAAATAAAACCTTAACCGAAGTAAGCAAAAAAAAATAACCCGGATTAAGTTTATACTTAATTATGCATAATCAATATATGGCAAAATATCATAGTTGATAGCACTTTGTACTTTTTGTTTCCACACGGCCAATAGCCCTCATAATAACGTTCAAATAATCAGCATATCTACTATTTTCAGTTTACAAAGCAAACAAATTTAAAATTACAGAATAATGTTGTTTATTATTTATTGTTGCGCGCCAAAATGGTTACCCGTGTCAAAACGGTTACCGACGCCTGATTTTTTGCACGTTTAAAGGAACAAACCATATTAAATCATAAAACGACTACATCATAAACATTAGACTTTTAAATAACAAAAAAATTGTAAAACTAAATTTTTTTCAAACAAGTTAAATTAAATTTCCAAAAAAGGAAGTTAACCTTATTTTTTCACACATAAAAAACTTTTAAATTTTTTTTATGATATTAAACGTTCCATGATATATAATAATTCATTTTTTTCTGTCACATTAAGCTGTAATATCTGGGCTGTAACCATTTTGGCACGGGTAACGATTTGGCGCGCGACATTTATTATCTCTAAATTAATAATGGAATTCATTTTTTTGCACCGTAATGCTATACATTGCAATTTTTAGCCTTCTTTGAAGGAATCACTGGAGCTTTTCAATTTTTTTTTAGGGCGGGGAGGCTCAAAAAAAAACATTTTTTTTCAAGTTAATTTTGTACTTAGAATTCTAAAATAATCTTTTGATTTTTTTTCAAGGAGATCCCCCCCCCCGCGAGCCCACCTGAAAAGCCACACTGGAAGGAACTGCATACTATAGTAAATTCATATAAAAAATACTTTTAATGAAATATTTTACGTGTAGAAAGTACCTTATCTAGTAAATTTATTTATTGATTATCTTCTGCCCGCATCCAACCTAAGATGTAAAGTTTTCTAAGTGAAAACAATTTTTAAAATCAATAAAATTTATATATAAGTATATCCTTTTCCCACCCATTTATTAATTTCAAATTATCCTTTCACGATATTTATCTGACAATAATTCTCAATAAAATGACATATTTTAAATAAATGCTTATTATTCAAAAGGTTATTTAAGATCACATAGATCTGATAAAAAATTAACGATACATATTACGCATAACAAAAAGACATCATAAAAAATTGTGATTTAATATTTATTACACAAAAAAAGAACAATCGCATATTTATGCTAATAATATAACAAAAACAATAATTAAATTTTTAAATCTTTCTATTTATTAATAGTTGCTATCTCTATGGTACATTTTAAATGTTGCAATTTTTACATCAATAATATTTATAGTAGTTCTTGTACAATGACGTACAATACAACCGAAAATATATATCAATATATATATATCAAAATCGATATCTAATACACGAACAAAAATACAATAAGGGCATGTTCTATTTCAAAATACTTATGGAGATTCTTTTAAGGAATTATTTAAACCAGAAAAGATTGGTTTACTATAAAAAATTCTTCAAGAAAAAAAAATCACCAAAAAAAAATTATTTTCCCTATGGCAGCTCCCTTAGGAAAAATTAATCTTTATTGGTGAGTATTTTTAGCCTCCTAAATTACTCGTCCTTGACGATTTTCTATAGAGAATTTCCATGGAGATTGTGACATGTAACATGCCTTAAAATTATCGATAAATCATTGTTACAGTTCTAGAGGTTTAAAACATAGATAATTAAAAATGAAGTATCTTTAAGTAATTTTAGTTCCTAAACACACGAATACTTCAAAAAATTCAATATATATTTGTTTTTACTTGTCTTTGAAAAAATAAAATATGTTTTATACCCTTATCAAAGCGTATAGACCTGGTATTTTTAGTTTTATAAACGTACCCAATTATAGATAATTTTTGTGCAAAATATTACTACACAATCGTGCATAGTTTCAAAATTGTTAAATTAAGGCTAAATTAATAAACCTGGTAAAAACTTTTTGATTTATGCTCGCAAATAAAAACAGCAGATTTTAATTCTCTTCGGTTATAAATAATAAAACAAAAATACAAGATAAAATTATCGTAAAAATTGTTCTAGTCCACAAAAGGCTAAGACATTAACCTTTTTTACATTATTTGAACTTCGAGATTGATCGCATCAATTTTTTTAGTAAGCAGTAATCTGTAATAGTTTAAAAATAACTACGAATCAGGCATAAATTTTATGTAAGTTTTTTACACTTTTTATCTCTTAATAAAATAAGTTTACAAGAAATCAGCATAAATTGAATAATTATTAGAAATTTGATTTCTTAAAATCCCAATTTTTGAAATGAAAGGTTTACAAGATACGTTTATGTTTTTACTGGCAGAAAACTACTCTTTACTTTTAAGTGGAGTTATATTTTTTTATAAGCCAATATTTTACGTATAAAAGTAAAAAAAACAGTTATTAATGAAAAATAGATTTCTGGAAATATAAAATGCAAATGCATATATTATTAGTAGGTTAAATGTAGGTTTTGCTATATATTGTAAACTGGAGTATCTAATAAATTAAATAATTTTTCTAAAATACTCTCCAAAATTTTTGGGGGATTTATTTGTTAAAATTTCATATTGAAAACGTAAAAAGAGTGTATACGAGTTACTTAATTTCAGCCGCCCTCTATATCAGGAGTAATGTTTATTTTACGATTTGGTACTTATAAAAATCAATTCCTATTCTATTTTTATCGAGGTTTCTGCAATTATAATGGATCGGTTCCTTTAATTCAAACGCGGTGACTGTTTTGTAGACATTCGAAAAACTTTGTACACGAGTAAGAAGTTAGTATAAAGAAAAGAATTACAAATAAATTCTGTTATATTTTACTTTAAAAATTCATGGATAAGTATTTATAATGTAATACTTTCAAATTATACGTTTTATATCAATAAGTCTATTTTTTAGGGAATTATTTGCATGTTGATGTTATTCTCATTGGGAATTATGTTTTAAGATTTTAAAAAATACAAAAACAACAAAAACTGTGGTTTATCATCTTAGGCAAAAAGTATATGCATAATATGCTTGCAACTTACAAAAAAAAAGAATCTAACCGGTATCTAGGTAAGCAGACAATTTAAGATTACGTATAATCAAAGACAATGCTATATAAGCATTATACTGTTTTTGCAGTATTTTACCTCAATATTAATAGTCAAATACAGTATTATACACTAAAAAATAATTAAAAGCAATTTTATGTCACTAAAATTTTTCACATCTACGTCACTAATACATAAAAACCATTCAACCTCTAAATTTATAGAAATAGCATTATTTATAATAATAAGGCATCTTAATGTAACATTTTTGTCACATCCTTTTAATTTTATCTAGGTTTAACAAAACCTTCTAAATTTTTACTTTCGGCGATTTCGCCATGATTTTGGTCCTATCAAAATAAATATATACATATAATAGCCCCTTATTAATTTTTGACTCTTTTCGAAAAATATAAGCAATTTTGGTTGCAAATTAAATATTTAAAAATTTTTCTACGTGATTTATAAAAAAAAAACTTTGCTTCTACATTTTTCTTATTTGTATTTATTATATAAAAACAAATAAATTAATACTGAGGCATTATATAGTTATTGCCAAATAATATTACTGTATACTTGGGCTACACAGAGAATATTACATTCAAGCATTTAATAAAATTTATTCTGTATTACAAAAATAAAATGTAATATATACTGCCAAGATAAATACCAATTCTAATGTAATAAAATTAATGGGGTACTTTTATATATCCTTGACCCATGTTCCATTATACTTTCCTTTAGGGGATTCCCCAAAGAGATTTACTAGGGGTGATAAAAATACGTGTATCAAATAAATATTGCCTAAGAGGAAGTTTTTATCCTCTGGGGAGTTGTTTTCTTTAGGGAGCACCCTAAGGGAAAAATATCACCAAATAAATAATAGTGGCAAGAACACAATTTACGTAAATAAAAACAATACAAAAGAAGTAATTAAGATAAAAAAAAATATTATACACATGCAAAAAAAAAGACATTTATTTTGATTTTGTTTAAAAAGCATAATCGATTTTATTTCCTATCAACAACGCTTTAAAAAATTTTTTTCTTACATAAACGTAAATAGCAGCTTAATTTTTACAAGGCTTTAGTTCATTTTAAAAATGAGGGTAAAGAATAACATAAAAAAGAAATAATAAAAAAATGGAACAGTTACAAATTTTTACCCCTAGGGAAAATAAAAATCATACCCAAGGGAAAAATCCCTAGGGGTAATCTCCTTAAGAGAGACATTGAATATTTCCTAAGGGACTCGTTTTAAAAAAAACTTCGCCGGCTCTTTGGCGCAAAATAGTGTACATAAAAACTTAAAAATTTTTTTATCTTAAATTGATGATAAATAGAATTGCGGAATACTTTTATCGTTCTTTTCTAATTGTCATATTCAATTATAAACTTAAAGTTTTTTTTGCGAAAATCTTAAGTTGATAGCATTTTTACCCCAACCTAGAAGAAATAGCGAATTTTGTAAAATGCCCCTTATTTTTAGAGGCCTGCACATTCTAGTGAAGAGGCAATAATTTGATAAAAAGTGGTTTTTTGCATTCAAAATTTAAGTGATTTTATTTTTGACGAACTAGTTGTAATTAAGAAATAAATAATTAATAATTTTATTCTTTAGAAAAATACAAAAGTAGGAAGGCCATAAACGAGTTTTTTTCCTTCTAACAGTTAATTTATAAGATTTTCTAATAATATTGCAGATTTACACCTTTTATTTTTAATCTGTTTATTTCAAAATTTGTGTGCTATGCAAATAAATTACGGCAAAGTGCAAAAATGTTTACAAGAAACGAAAAATAATTTTTCAATTTTATGTGCAGCGGATTTTGATTTTACATTGAATGAGCAGTGGCTCCGATTATGGTATGGCCATATTATGGGTAGCCTAAAATTTTTATTTTTCCATAATGACCATTACGGCCATATATGGAGGCTCATAATCTTAGCAACGAAAAAAAGGGTTCTTTCCTATTATATCAATTTTTTTCCACTTTTATAAGGCTAAATTTTTGCTTAATTTTTTCCTCTATATAAAAAGTGTTTTTAATAGGTGTGGTCACTCTCAGAAAAAAAAAATCAACACGATTTTCTTTTTGTTAATAATATAATAGTATGAAGAAACAAATCTATATGATATTTAGTTGTCATAAATATTTTTTTATTAGTTTTTTCTTAACTTCACCTTATATTGCTAAGAAATGCGATGGCAGGGTTTCTTACAAAATAGTATTTTAATAAAAAGATTTTATGTGCATAAATATGGAAATACGAATTAATTCCGAGAAGGTTTTTTTATAAAGAACTTTCGAATATTGTGTGAGCTAATTTGTAAGAGATTAAAGAATTAAAGACATTCTAACCGTCCTGTTTTACTACGAATACAAAGAAAATTAAGATTGTGGCCGGTTCCATATGTAATATATGCCTATATACATTTATGACTACTATTATGTTAATTCTTAATACGTATAAGACAATCATTCGCGTGATAAAAAAATGTAAATAAAAAACCGAAGCCTGAAAAAGTTATGAACCTGTTATTAAGTCATAATAATCTCTCTATATGAGACATTGTTCCGCAATTACTTTTTATGACAAAAAAAGTTTACGGTTTCTCTACTTTACACCAAAAAAAATCGCTTTTGTAGTTTTAACCAACAACTACATGTATTTACATTTTATTTTTGTAAGTTTCTTTTATTTAAAGCACCGAAATACTTAAACCACACTTTACCAAAATCTATAAGTAATATCTATGTTTTAAGATCAATCTATTTTGCCATAATATGCATTATTGGTCAGAAGTAATATTTCATCAACCCATAGAGCCCTACCATATTCGGATCCCCTGCCGTCACTCATTGTTCAAACCCAATAAACATGTTATTTGTCAATATGGTCTATAAAATTCGCACATACTTTGGTAATATCCTTTTTTTGGATTATTTTAAAACTTTTGCATTTATAAAGTTGGTTATAGTCTAGTAAAAGAAATTATTACCCGTTCTAAATTATTAATTGCCATTTTCTGAGTAAAAAATATGGGAAGAATACGGGAAGCCCTCCCATCTATAATGGCCATATATGGTACTTTCCATACCTTTTCGAAGCCACTGGTAATGAGTTTTTTATCTCGTATTTTGTCTTAAATGCAGTTTTTTTAAAACTGAAATTGTATAGACAAGTTAGGTTACTTGTATCTAGGGTGTCCAATACCGGTTAAACAGCTTGGCGTTTAACCGGATACCGGTATTTTTTATCCCCTTTCAGTTAACCGGTTTAAACCGGGTAAACCAAAAAAAAAAAATCCAGGAAAAATTGTTTTTAATCTATATTTTTATTTTAATTTTACATTATTTATTACTAAAAATTTGCAGAAAAAAATGGCTACTATCTTTTTTATTTTTAATTATAGTATAATCTACAATTAAAGCAATATTTAGATGGATATAGAGTTTTTTCAACAATTTAAAGGCAGAGACTACTGCAACCCTATGCATGTATATGATGAATTTTTAAATGCATTTTTAATAAATACGCTTTTTTGTTACGACAATATAACAGAAAAACAATATGGTATCTCTGCTTGCTTCAGTTAGATATTTAAAATCTATACAGATAGATGATAATTATTTTTTTATTGTTGTAAAATAATATTATCTACCGTCTAAGACAATGAATATTGT
>JAQFYM010004091.1:0-16513 GCA_034694785.1 Agrenia bidenticulata | reverse complement strand
ATTATCTCAGAAGGAGTAAATTTTTTGCATTAATTCAATCTGTGAAATCTACGTTAAACAGCATATTTCTAAAAAAATGATTTGAGTGATGACAAAAAAATCCACAGTAAAAAGTCACTAATTGACATGCCTGATTTTAACTTGTTTTCCACCTGGTCACATATAACTTTTATAATCTAAAAAAAATTCTTTAGACAGGAGTTCGATTGTACTTTTTTTTAAATTCAATTCATTTTGTAAAAATACAATAAAATATGAAACAAGGAACATTAAAAACAAAAAAAATTTAGTTAGAATTAGTATAACTAATTTAGCTCATTTCCCTTCGGCGGGGTGCGTAAAATAGATTAATAGACGATGGGCAAATGTGTTGAATTAAACATGATATCAACCTAGGTTCCAACGATTAAATACCTAAAGCATACCTCATCAGTTATCACATGTTATTTGTTACAAACACATTTTTTATAGACGGATGCAATCACCAGAGAGACCTACGACTTTGAATCATTCGATAGGCTCACCAAAAATGTGGCGAGTGCTTTGCACAAGCGAGGATTTCGAAAAGGGGATGTCGTACTATTTTTGACTTATGACATCGTTAAGCTACAAATTTTTCAAGTGGGGGTCTGGCGAGCCAATGGGATTGTACGAGCTTCCTATCCCGAGGATGACGAAGGTAACTAGACTTTGCTTATGAAAACACACCTCTGGTGTTAACTGTATTGCATAATAATTGAGCTATAATTTTTTCCTACTCGAATTTCTAAGCTATTTCTAATTTCTAAGCTACGATACAATATCGAGTAGAGGATTCCCGTATAGGATGGATTTATTGCGAGCCTGAAGCAGCAGAAATGTGCTTGTCCGTGGCAAGTAATATATATTGGGAGGTCGAGGTGATCGTTACAAGGAAAACTGATGGATGCACGTCCATTTATGATCTGATGGAAGATGACGGAATGGGTAGCGATCAAATTTTCCCAACACTTATCGGTAAATCATTGAAACTGAATTTTTAATTGAAAATTTACTGAATTTCAGAAATCCCCGAATTCGATTGTTCAGCAGAAGATCCTGCAATCATATTAAATACAAGTGGGACCACGTGAGTGGGAAGAACAATGCTTAGTACGCGTTATGACTATGATAAAGAAATTCAGCTATTGGACTTAATATTTATTTAGGGGAATGAGTAAAGGAGCCGTTGTAAGCCATGAGACCTTAATTTGGAGTATCGTCAGTTTTCAAATATTTCCATTTGACTTAGACACTCCAAATCTTATTGTGTCAAAAGGAACTCATATCTCGGGAGTCGGTTTACCATTAGCTGGAATAGTAAAGGGGTTTCCAGTCGTAGTGATGCATACTATTGGGAAGGATTACATTTTCGAAGCTATTCAAACCTATAGGGTTTGGCAATTTTCATACTTGGCAATATCCAGAACTTTCTACAGACAAATTGAAAACATTTCACTAAACTAAACTATGCATTTTTAGCCAAAACTGATGTTCGGTTTCCCAGCATTACTTGTTGCCCTTATTAATGATTCGGAGGCTCCTGATTACGACTTCAGCAGTTTGGAAATTCTCATATCTGGTGGTGCTCCAGGTAGGAATGGGTTTAAAGTTTTTTGAATGAACTTAAGACTTTTTTTAAAACTTTAAAACGATTTAGTGACCAACGCAATTGAGAAAATTCTATTCCAACTACCAAATGTCCATCTCGTCATCAACGCAAGCATACAAATACATATTTCAGATAAATATGGCCTCTAAATTTTAAAATTGAAGTTATATTTGTATGCTCAGGTTTACGGATTAACAGAGGTCGCACCGGTGGCATCCAATGTGGACTATGATGTATTTATTTTGGAAAACAGAAGCATTTTATTTGCAGGTATACTAAATCCAAACAATAGTTGAGCAATAACTAGGACCTGCGATAACTAATGAATTATTTTGTATAGGTACGCCTGAGAACTCGATTGGGAAGTTATGCGGAGGTGTCTCAGCTCGAATCCAAGACTTAGAAACGAGAGAAATTCTTGGACCAAACCAAACTGGAGAGCTAACTATAAAGTGCAAAGGGTTATTCACTGAATACCTTGGAAATCCAAAGGTATCAAATCAAAATTACTAAAATTTTAAAATGAATCTTGTAAAGTATTTTCTGATTTTACAAGGCTACAGAAAATGCTTTTGATGATGGATTTTTCAAAACCGGAGACGTAGGTTGGTATTATTTCCTTTAAACATTTTTATTAACATTGTACCAAAGTATAAAACTAATAAAATTCCATTCATAGGGTATTACGACGAGAATGAATTTATATTTTTGATCGATCGGGAAAAAGAAATATTCAAGTATTTTGGAAATCACGTAAGTAATTCATGCTCAACCATCGCGAAAATGGCCATTATTAGGTAAAACATTCATATTCGATTGTCGAATTTTGATATGTGATTCTGATAAGGTATCACCGACGGAAATCGAAAATATTATAAACGACCATCCTGCTGTAGGCGAGGTTTGTATTCTGAATTCAATATTCAGCTATTGAAAATATCGTTAGATTTTTGGGATGATTATTCAATGGATTTTCAAACTTTTCTCGTGTACAGGTGTGCGTAATTGGAGTACCAGATGTAAATGGTGGTGGATACGTTCCCAGGGCATTTTGTGTAATACTTCAGGATTTTGAATGCAGCCCTGAGGATATTATGGAATTCACTAACAGTTAGCATTAAATTATAAAAAAATCTTGACGTTTTCTTACAGTTAAAACTTGAAAGTTGTGCATTTCCTTATTTTTAGGTCAGCTACCAAGCTTCAAGCATCTTCGTGGGGGTGTATATTTTGTGGAGGTATTGGTAAAATAATAATAACATGGAAATCATAAATCATAAACATTGCAACTGTAATAACAGAATGAAACTAAATATTTTTGTATTTATTTTTAAAAGGAATTGCCCAGAGGAAAAACAGGGAAGGTCACACGGCAGCTTGTCCAGCAGATAGAAGTGGATTAAGCAAGTCTTGTGTTTGCTTCAACGTGGCTTAATCATTGAAACAGAAGCAGATACTTCTTTCTTAAACTCGAAAATTATGAAAAGAGTGTACATCCGATATAAATTAATGAGTTCACATAACCAATCCAATATGTCAGTTCGGACAGTGAGAATTCCTACAAGGCTGTAAATTGAAAACAGAATCGTAACTGCAAGTCTGCACCAAAACCACAGCTTACATGCAGAGCCGTCTTTCTAAAAAAATATTAATAGCTTGAAAATCAAATTGAAACTCATGGAGAACCTCCAAAAGCTGCAAATAAAGCTTACATGAGCAGCTCCTTTTAGTAATAATCGACAGAGCCAGATTTCCATACAAATGTGTCCAATAGAAAATACAACAGCACATAGCCCAAGCACGATCATTATATCTGATAATTAAATACGATGCATAACTGAACAGTTAAAACTGAAAATAATTACTTAAATTACCGACCAATCGATGGAAGATTTTCCACAATAAGCTTTTGGTACTGCTCCAATGTCAAATTATACATTGATACACTTGGATTATTTGTAGGTATGGATTCATTACGGGGCATCGTGTTTAACAGATCATGCTCATATTGCTCTGCACTTTCAGTGTTTAATCAAATCGTATTATTTGAAAGATTCAGTAAATTATAAACCACATTTTTCTTACCGTATTGCTTTTCGTAAATGTATCCACCGCCTACGAAATGAGATAGGACGTATAGGCAGCATATTATCTGGAGTATCAGGTTGACACATAATTTTAACTCTGTTTATCTGAAGACATGGGTAGAGGATATTTTGTAGCATTTAAAATTCAAATTACCACGTCTGCTATCGCGATAACCTTTGCCGCTTTCTGCAACGAGTATCCACATAACGGATGAAACATTTTCACAACTTATTAATTGAACCTTTAACAAACCTTGGGGAAATAAATTACTTACGGAACTGATGCATGTCGGAGAAATCTTTTCGTTCTATTTCTTAATGAAATTAGACCATGTCAACCCAGGAAGTGCACAATGAAAAGAAAACAAGCGGTGTGATTCATGACATTGTTTTCATTTGTCTGTAGAGTAGACGTTTTTTATAGCTTTAAATGAATAACTAACTCTCAATCCATCAGTCATTCAATTTTGAAAGGAAACTGCTGTTATCGAAACATACCAATACAACTTTAAAACAGTCTGTGGTCATATTTTTTCGACCATCATTCAAACTTTTCAATGCTCGAGAATTTTTCTCTACGAATGAAGCCATGTGCCACAAATTTTTATAAGCGATCTTGTTTTTAAATGGTTTAAGTTTATTTTACAAAGAAACAATTCAAAACACTTAGTACGCCAGATTTCATATTTCAGTTCCATACGTACAAATAACAATTAAGCCTGTCCTTGTAGAAGAATAGCTGATCGATGGAGAGTTTTGGTAAAACATATTTACATAATCCAAGCGATAATTTACATTGAAAAAAAAGTGCACATTCTACATTGACGAAAAACAAAATAAAGGGAATTTCATAACTGAAATCTTTATATCGCGATTATTACGCTCTCAACTTAACTCGACCACTTGTGGCAGCGATTTCTCTTCTGAATGCATTTACAACAAATAGCTCATAAATCCTGTATGCATTCAGAGGCTCTAACGCCCAGTCAACCCAGTCGTGTTTCAACGTAGCGATTCCCACGAAGCTGTAGATCAAAATGAAAATGGTAATGAGAAGACGAAACCAAAACCATGTCTTGCAAGCTGTTCCATCCCTCTGTAAGTGTCACATAGAAAAGAAAGTCAATACAGATAATTAAGCTTTGAAATTAAGTCAACTACTTCTAAAAGCTCATTCATTCAAACATAAAAGGATTTCACTCACGTTATTTGAGGCTCGTAACAAAAGTCGACAAAGCCAAACTTCAAGACTGATGTAGACGACATATAACACCACTGCTATGACCATTTTGGCTATCAGAAGGGCTAAGTTGTACTCTATTTAAAAATCATCACCAAAATAGTTCAAATTATCTGTTCTCGACAATTTCTACATCCCCTGTTCTAACAAGTTAAGTATCATATTGTGTACCATTATTTTCCTTATCGAGAATCTCAATTAACTGGGCTGTCACGTTCATCGCATGAGAATTGTAGTCCCTCTCCTTTATAACGTGTGTCATATTTAGATTCTGCTCTTCCAAAGTTCCTGCAATCATTTTAAACAAGCTTTATGAACTGTTAAAGCACTTCGAGTACCGTACCCTAAACTTGAAGGGATTTCATAAGAATTGAATATTATTATTATTATTTATTTATTTAATCAAAACTTGCTTGGTTTACATGCAGGGCTGTTACGCTTTGATTTACAGCCTTAAGTGCTATTTTTGTAGAACTTTGTGCACAAGTGACGATGAATTAAAATTAAAATACAGGTTCATTTGGAAAATATTTAGTTGATTACTTAAGATATTAAATAGTTTGAGGTCAGTTATAGAATATTAAGTTAATGGTAAATTTTAGAGGTACGTTTTGCTTAATGTTGTCTTTAAAACAGTCAATTCAAGGAGATTTACAAATATTTGGTGCAAGATTATTCCATTCTGACATGCTTTAAAAAATATACTGCGCTTACCAATCTCGATATTACAGACATAAATGTTTTCACAGTTCCTGGTAACAAGGTTACAGACTTCGGATTGGAACTTAATCATGTCTTTAAAATAAGAATAACACAATCGTTTCTGTTCAATCAATTATCCTTATGTTTAATCAGGCAATCCGGGGAAATATAAGAAAAAATTTAGTTTCCTTTTATGATTTTAATTAATGGTTTTGACATCTACATAGCATATTATATCTTTCAGCATTTATGACTAGCTAATTGATTTTGTAAACATTTTATGATGCCAACCCTACGGCAATATTATCTTCATTATGGTCATTAACCTTTTTTGCCCAATAAGTGTCAAAGTTCTCGTTACGTGGCAGAATGCACGTGCCGTTTTTTTTGTCAAATAGTAGCTTGTATAGTTTGGTGTGTACGTATATGATCTTAATTTCGAATGGCAACATATGAACCCGGTGTTCCGTAACATAATAGTCCTCCATTATAAATTCGAAAATCTTTACAATCTCTTGACCGATTTTTGAAATGAAAAGTTATGCTTGAATCTTAAGTTTACTTAAGTAATGCAACCCCTATTGTTTTCAATACCCTATAACATCTATGTTGAAAACCGCTGAGGCAAACAGTTTTAATTTTAAAGTTCTAATTTTAAATAGGGTAATTAAATATTTTTAGTTTTAGTTTTAAGAGGCTGACCCTGTCCATTGCTAAATTAAATGTATTTTAGCTAACATTTCAGTCGATATGATAACATGAAATTGGTCTTACCATTGCTGATGTAAAACTCGGACTCAATTTCATATTCTTGATATTCATAGTAATCATACACGATGAGTCGGAAGGTAAGTCCCAGAATGCAAATCAACTGTAAATTAAGACAACAATTTCAAATAGTAAACAAGCATTTGGACAAATCTTACTTCGAAATCCGAAGCCTGAATATGTATTTACAAGGTAACAATTAAATTACTTAATCCGAAACTTTTGAGACTTACCAAATCCGCGATTCCAATATATTTAGCCCCCTTTTGCAATGAAAATCCACACAGAGGATGGGACATGTTGAACGTTACTTTATAATAAAACAATATATACTGGGAAAAGATTCAATCCAACAGAATTTTGCTGATTTTTAAGCCATGTTTTCAAAACTCCAGTTAACAAATCATACTACGCTTTGACAATTTCCCCATGAATGTACAAATTCCTACTAAACTAATGAAAAGGAGGTATTGGCACTCGGCAGGCTTGATGGTTGTTCGAAGCGAGTTGACAATGACAGGAGGTAATAATGAGGGATGCACCGGATGGGGAAGAAAAAATCGCAAAGATTGTAAAATTTGATGTGAGAGTCAGATTGGCGTTGGTTCGTGAGAGAGAGTTAATGGTTGACTGAGTGCAAGACGAGTGAGTCGAGAGATCCTGCACTTATTTTCAGATCAAATTATACTGCAAACACTGTAAGAGTGTTTAGAGTGTGAATGAATTACTTGTTCTTTCTTACCAGGGAAACTTCATAGTCAATAGTAAGGAGCTATTGTGCATTGCATCAAGAAGATAAAAAGGGAGATCGAGGGTTCATGAAATGTCGTTACAGAAGAACTGTGTATTTGTCGACAAAAACAATGTTCTGTGCGCATACGGAGGGAGAAACAACTTACCTAATATTAACGGATACTTTCAATTCTATATCATCGGATAATGCATACACAGATACAGTCTAACATAATTTCACTACCAAGTACTACTGAATCATGCTACTTTGGCTAATTTCTAACCTTCAATTCAACTATCTTGACTTTTCGTATCTAGATGACGTCTAGGAGAAACCTGTAATCAACAAGATGGGTTCAGTATAATTTAATGGACGGGGGCACAGAATTTATGCTTTTTCAACTTGAATCGTAATCGTACACGGTAATTGCAATTCACGATATTCGTACCAGCTAGTACACTTTTATGTCACTCAATAAAAACGGCCTATATGAAGCGTAAACATATTATGCAAAGAGAATGAGTAGTGAAAAACTGGATTTGCTCTTAAATCTCTCTCCGCGTTTAAACTGTTGAACAGTTTTACTTGACTACTGGATCTGACCTGTTTCGAACACAAATCATTTAATAATTAAATATGTGCTCTCTAATTCCATACAGCTGAATCGAAATAAGCTGACATCAACGTATATTGTTCTTTAAATAATTTAAATAATACGAATAATGGCAGTAGGAGTATTTTGTATGCACTATATTGCATTTTATTTTGGTGGGTGTGGTGCCGGGACGTCATACCTGTTATGATCTTGGAACCGTGACGTCATACATGGGATGATTTTGGTGCCGTGCATCATGCATCATGACTTCGTATCGCCGAACTCTTGTATTTTCATAATCACCATAACATTCTTATCGGCCCATTTATGATTTGTTGACATTCCAGAATTTTTAAGGATTACAATAGTAATTAATTTGGGAATAAACTTTATGCCTAATATCTCTCAAAAATGGGAAAGTCCTTCTTTTTTTTCAAGGCTTTGTAGTGGAAGAAATTACCTTTATTCTTTGCTTCCATTTCTCACGAGAGTCAGGCAATCTGGTATTCTGGTATCAAAGTATTCTGTTTGGCAGTTTCTAATTCTACAAGTATTTATATACCATTTGTTCTCTGCACAGAACCAATCATCAATGACCTAATTAGCTTTAATTCAATTCCCATTATGATTCATGATGGTGGGATGAACTCGTTTGGTAATACTATGCACAATTCATGAGCTTTGACATCTTCACCTTTAATGTAGTTCCATATTACGACGGTAAATTGAAAATTTGGAAATTGTAATCCTCACTCTTAATTTAAAGGAATATATGGACAGCATCAAAATATGTTAAATTTTTTACGCTTTTAAATAAATAATTTTACTTTTTATATTCGTAGAGTCAAAAAATCTTATCAAGCTTGCTTCAAGGTAAAGAGTTTCTCTATATACATTATAAGTGTGAGAAAAGTTTGCACAACCCTGGAACAACACAAAAGCCATGGATTTCCCCGTGAATACCAGCATGCAAATATTACGATGCATAAATATACATCATTTTACTTGTGTATTGCGTTTTAAAATGATTTATAAAATCTGAAGCTAAATATCTGATAAAAACTGGTAATGTCAGCAAAAAGTTTATGCTTGCATTCCATGGACCAGTCATTTCTTCCTAATCATCTTCTTAAATTGAAGACAAGAAACCTTAGGCAAGAAAGGAACGAATATAATTTTTCCATTGGACCGTTTTGACCTTCCGCTGTTACTACCTGCATCTATCTCTTTACATCTGGCCTTCTGTATTGGATTATAGTACGTTATGCATACATAAGATGAGACTACAGCATACCACATACTAATGCATATAAATGTGTTAATATTTCCGATAAGATATAAAATTGCCCCATGATTCCTTATTGAAGATTAATCTAAACCCTTTATGTACTTATTTAAAGTCCTCGGCTAGCAGGCATACCGGTATAGCCAAAAAAAATCAGTGAGTAATACAATCGATTGAAAATCAATGGGCCTCCAGACCACAATTAACTGCAATTGGCATAACCTCAAATCTTTAGATTGACTGAATAAATAAAGCAGCTGGTAATGGCAAAATTAAACCCAGCGCAGCTAGCAAGGCAAATAAGAAGACATTTTCTTTTTAGAGTTACATTTGTTAAGTGTAAATGGAATGAATGAACTTTCGTTTTCCATTTAATTTTCTTAACTAGGCTACTGCAAAACGAATCCCCGTTGTCAACCTAGGACTGCGCTGCTAAGGTTCCTTCAGCCGTACCACCGTTTCTTGAGATCAATATTTTAACTTCTCATTTGCTTTACAATAAAATTTCAGTATACACAAATCATAAAAGTACACAAACATTTACTTGATAAAAATGGTACATTAGAGATATTGAGTTCTATGTTAGACATGGTAAACAATGTATACTCCTCGAGGAGTCAAATGCCCCAGGATCTTAAGTAGCTTAATTTCAAATATGTTTTGGAACAGTTTTTAAAAGCTGTAATTTAAACCCATAGGTTTTATGAGCAAAAATGAAAAAGTAATTTTAAAGATACTGATAGTTCATCATCCAGTCACTTTTCTAATTTTAGTTTTGTGAATATTATGTGGATTGGATATCTTTATAGGTCCACTATCCAAGGGCTTCAGGCATTTAACTTAAAGCTATAGTAGCTTTAAAATAGACAAATATGCTCAAGATATTTTTAAATGTACCGTTAGGCTCCTTTAAGGACCTCATCCGAAAGCCAAAACTTGCACCGCCTACCTCAACATCCTTACAGGTAGAAAATGTAACTGCTTTTCCAGTTAACAAGTTAGTCAGTAAACATTTTATCTGTGGCAAAGTGTTTCTGAAAATTTTTGAATCAATATTTTTATTTATTTTTATTGAAGCTGAGTTTCACTAAAATGGATTCTTTAACCTTGGTTTCTGAGTTTGACTTTGATTTCAAAGTTCCAGTAGAGAAAACCGTGGCAGAGTATGTTTTGAACCGAATTGATAACTTTGTTGTCGGAGAACGTAAAGAATGCATTGTAATTTTACTAAAACTTAAAATTGAATGGATGAAATTCATCCAATAACGTAAAATAATATGGAATCAAAGTGTGGAAGAATTTAACACGGCATTTCAAATTTTATTTGAACAGACTAACACAATAACTGGAGAATCATACAACTATCAAGACATTCGTGAATTGTCCACGAGGGTGGCCAGAAAATTTAAAAACCGAGGAATGACTAAAGGAGACACTGTAATATATTCATCCCATAACGGTGCGAAACTTCATATATTTCTATTAGGAGTTTGGCAGGCAAATGGAAATGTTCGCTCTTCGTATCCAGAAGACATCGGAGGTAAATTAAAATCTATGGAATTAATTAATTATCACTGTATGACTGACTATAACATATAATAATAATAACAGAGATACTCATTGAAAGGATATTGGAATCGAAAGTCAAATGGATTTTCTGTGATGAAGAAAACTTGTCTGGAAATATCAAAGCTACATCACAAATTCCCTGGCCTGTTGAAATCATTGTTTCTGGATCAGGGCTTGCGCTTCCCAAGGAGAATTGCATTTCAATTCAAGAATTTTTTCATGATGATGGACAAGGTAAGAAGATTAATGCAACAATCTGTTGGTAAACATAATCAAATGTGTATGAGTCAACCTCAAAGTGGTCCATCATAATATGTTATTTAGATTTGCAAATGAGCATTGAAACCAGTCTCTCAGACACGGCCCTTATTCTACCAACTAGTGGAACAACCGGAAAAAGTAAAGGAGCTGTATACAGTCATGAAAGATTGTTGAAAAACATTGCAATTTTCCAGCAGCTTCCATTTATAGATAAACCAGAGCAGCCATTCCTTCTGACGTCAAGGCTAACACATTTCACAGGAACTGTTTTTCCATTCGCCTTTTTTGCAAGTGGAAGACGGATCATTATCAATCCCTGTCCTTCTATAGAAAACATATTTCATGCAATTTGTACATACAAGGTAATGGATGTAGTAACTACACACAATTAGAGAAGCTTGGCGTTCGAATGCCTTAAATATTAAATACAGAACCCTTAACAATACTTTATAGGCGAGAGGGATACTAGCTTTCCCGAAATATCTCTCTTGTATTGCAAAGGAATCACATAATGATACTTATGACATAAGCTCCCTGAAATACGCATTTACAGCAGGACAAGTAGTTGGGCCCTCTTTTATTTCGGCCGTAAGAAGTATTCCAACATTGAAATCTTTAATGGTGATATATGGCATGACGGAAGCCGGGCTATTGACAGTCAATGCGAATTGGGGGGCCCCTCAGACAGGAATATACGAAGCGTTAAGTGGTAAGAAATTGGTGTGATACTAACCTGTGCTTCATGTAACACGACAATTATACTCCTCAGATTTGCCCCCCTTCAGTTGTGGAAAACTTGCACCCGGCAATGAGCTTCAAGTTAGAGACTTGGAAAATGGAAAGGTGCTACCTGTTGGACATCGGGGAGAGTTGTATTTTAAGTCTCCATTTGTTTGCAACGGTTACCTTAATCATTCGAAGGTGAATATTATAGCTTTCCAGCATTGGAATTTCGAGATCCGAGAATGTGAAATGTAAATGGAAAACTTTATTTGTAGGCTAATGAAGAAACATTTTTGGATGGTTGGATTCGCACCGGGGATGTTGGATACTTTGATAATAAAGGATTCATTTATGTTAAGGATCGAGTCAAAGAAATTTTCAAATATTTTAACAATCATGTATGTATTGAAGGGTTAGCAATTTTAACAATCATGCAAGTCCCATTTACATC
Source organism: Agrenia bidenticulata (assembly GCA_034694785.1). Taxonomy (NCBI): domain Eukaryota; kingdom Metazoa; phylum Arthropoda; class Collembola; order Entomobryomorpha; family Isotomidae; genus Agrenia; species Agrenia bidenticulata. The sequence goes on along the minus strand of JAQFYM010004091.1, from coordinate 4,469 downwards.
CTGACGTCAATATTAAATTAATCAATAATTTTACAGAACAATCTTTATAAAATATCATGTACTCCGCTAGATTTGTCCAAGCGAATTGGAAAACATATTGCTCAAGCATCCTGCGATTTCAGAAGCTTGTGTTATTGGAATTCCGGATCCTGATGGAGGGGATTCGATTCCGAGAGCTTTTGTTGTTCTGCGTATTTCAGTAGATCCATACGATATCACAAATTTCTTTAATGGTGAGGGGGAAAAGTTTGCTGAGGTTTTTTAAATCGGTATTTGCAATTTTAAAGCATTTTTGTTTGTATAGAACAAGTCGCTTCTTACAAAGAACTGCGTGGAGGACTCATCATTTTGAAGAAAATGCCATTCGGAAAAACTGGAAAACTGAACAGAAAAGCTTTGGAATATTTTTCTCATGACTGATGAATTACAATTTTACAAAGTACCGTACAAAATATATATATATATACCATACTGTATTTTACATGATTTTAGAGTTTTATTCTTTCTAGTTTTCATTTTAAAGCAATAAAGAACTAATTTTAAAAAAAATTTAAAATTTCAAATTCTGATTTTGAATATAAAGGTATCTTTCATAGTAAGACTTACTTATTTTTCGTATTTTCTCCTTAAAGTTTTACTCGCTATGCAAGTGCCCCTAACCTAAATATAAAGTTGCAGAAAATTTGACTAATGATTATAAGAAACTTTATGATTGAGAAATCCGCTGCTCTAGGACGACTTTTATGAGCTCGTTGAAATAAGCAGAAAATAAATGAATACGAACATAATCGATTATGTACGTACTTCTTTTTTGCCAACTTTGCTATAGATTTTGATATATTTAAAGTGAATTAAATTTGTTTGCTCTTTCATGGGGTTTTGAAATTCCGGTTGTCATAACCTGTAGGAGAAAAGACGAAAGTAGGAAGTAAAGCAACCTTGACTTGGTAGGAGAAAATACGAAATAGAAAGTAAAGTTAATTTGACTACACACATAAATTGACTTCCTTACAGAAGCCAAATCCAAGGTAGGTGAAAGTTCCGTTTCTGCAGAGGAAACGGAAACGAAAGAAGCGTAGTTTGTTCTACGGAAACGAAATTTTTTCCTACCTTAAGCCAAACTCAGGCCCAAATGCAATTATGATTTATCCGTCGGTAATTGGACATCCATTTCTATGACCACGAATTTTTAGGCATCTAAGCGTCCCCATTTGTGAACATCGAAATTCGTGTAACATATTTTAAATGTTCGTCCTTTGAAATTGACTGTATGAATTAACAGACAAAGCCAAGACATGGTTTCCAATGCAAAATTTATTTGGAAAAAGTGCTGGAAACCCACCTTCACTATTTTGATACCTCTTTTTCTCTCGCCTATTTTCTTCTGGGAAGGAGTAGACATTCAGGTTTGCTAGTTCGAGCAGTTAACGTTTCAAGGAATAACATATTTCTATGTATTCGTATTTGTCTTATTCAGGCTCCAGATTGCCTAATTTGTCAACCGAAATGGAAACAAGCGAGAGGAGCGTTCGTAATTCTGTTAATGGCAGGATACTGGATATCAGGTTTATTTTGGATGTGTTCTTTCTTCAAAATGGAACGGAATAAAATTGATTTTGTATAAATTATGTTAACTATTCTAGAATGCTTACCTTTGGCAGTCACAGCTTTATGTCCAGTTATTTTGTATCCTCTTCTGCAAATATCTAACACAGGTAGGCTGTAAAGAAATGAGTTTGAGCAGATTCGAAAATTTCTTTGTGAATCAATTGAATAATTTAATGAGATACCGGTCATATTGTATTTTCAGAGGATGTCACAACTTCATACTTGAACTCCTCAGTATTGGTAAGCCCGAAAAGTTTAAAAATACATGTCGTATCAACTCATTCGATAATCCCATTTAGCTGCTCCTGTCAGGATGTATAATAGCCCTGGCGTTTGAGTTTTCAAATCTCCATACAAGAATTGCCTTAAAAGTCATAACTGTTGTCGGAGCTCAAATCCCACGTCTTTTGTTTGGAATCATGATGACATCCATGTTTCTATCAATGTGGATGAACAACACCAGCACAGCGGCCATGATGGTTCCAATCGTATACGTCATAATGGAAGAATTTAGCGGAGTACATATATATCACATATTATCATTTCGTTATTGACCCCCTGCTTCAGTTTTAAAACATGTTTAATCTTTCAGTTTTCAAAAGAGAAGATAATACAAGGTACAAGTTTACCGTTACCAGATGTAGATTTGCCTAGTACCATTGGTGATCCTCAGTCGAAAGGACAAAGCAGTACTGTGACTGAAAACGGAAAAGAAATAATCCCTGCAGAAAATGTACTGGAGAAAGTGCTTGAGCCTGTGGAGAATACAGATGCAACTATTAAGTAATTTTTATAATACTCAAAGGTTTGAAAAAACTACTCTTGAAGAATGTTGTTACAATTACCGATTTCAGAAACACAGATATGGAGCCTTCTACTTCGACAATCGATATCGAAAAGAAAACTCGAAATGTGAAAATAATGTTTCTTCTTGGAGTTGCTTTCGCAGCAAATATTGGAGGAACTGGCATTAGTAAGTTTGTATCTGAACATAAAAGTTTTTTCACAGCTATTTAAAATAGTCAAATCTATATTTCCGGTTTTGATGCACAGTTACCGGAACAGCTACGAATGTTATTGCTCAAAATGAAGCCAGCAAAAAAAAGTTTGTCTAAAATTGTCCGAGGCATGAATTAATATTCAATTATGATTTACAAATAAATGTTTGAATATTTATCGAAGGACTGAGGTCCTGAGTGAAGGAGCTACATACAAGAACAAAGAGGATTGTGGAGATCTTTTGGACATAAACTTTCTGGAGTGGATGATTTTCAACGTATTTCCAATGTTCATATCTACTGTTTGTAGTTGGGCTGTTTTACTGATATATTCTACCGGTGTTCCACATTGGCTGCGGGTTTGGAAAAAACGAACCGCTGAAGAAGAAAAAGAAGAGGGTCTTCAGCAGCAACTAACAAATAATATTGAAAACGCAATTCGAACAAAGTATTCTCAACTCGGACCAATGAGTCTTCATGAAATATTTGTTCTTGCACATTTTATATTCCTCGTCATACTGTGGATGACAGAGATAATCTGGTTTGCTCCTTTTAAGACAGCCAAAAAAACATTCCCCCATGATTCCACTCCTGCATTATTTGTCTGTCTATTGCTTTTCGTGATCCCGAAGGATAAGAAATACTATCAAGAATTCCTTCGAGGAGGTTTGAATCTGAGAAACACATATCTGAGAAACACACACGGCCAAATTAATTATTTTTGAAGTTTCTTTCTAGGTCTAGGTGAAGGTATGAAAGATCCTGTTTTGAAATGGGAGTAAGTCCAAATTAATTATAATTTACATCCATTCGAAAACTTGCAATCGTTTGAGGATCCTAATTGCTGTAAATGGGTTAATCTCTAGGTTTGTGGAAACTAAAGTTCCATGGGGGCCTTTGATTCTAATTGGTAATTATTGGTAAAATTCATATTCTATTTCAACCGGGTGATTTATCTGTTAATTTTTAAAGGGGGAGGAAGTGCTATAAGTGGGGGGATTAGGAACTCTGGACTTGGTGATGTTATTGGAACATTTTTGAAAACGAACAGTACTCTAAATAGCTTGAAGCCGTGGCAATTTCTAATAATTATTCTTATCATCGTGGCGGTTTTAACAACCATAGCGTCCAACACGGCAACCGCTGCTATTTTATCCCCTGTCCTAATTTCACTGGTCAGTTTAAGTCTATTGAATTAATTACTCCGATAGACTAACAATCTTGTATGTGGGGATTTCTAGGCGTTTTCCAAAGGTATTCACCCTCTGTACATGCTGATAGTACCAACTGTGACGGCGTCATATGCCTTCATTCTGCCGATTAGCACACCACCGAATGCCATCGTTTTTGATAAGTCGGATATGAAGCAAAGTGAAATGGCCGTCCCAGGGTTTATAATCACCCTCGTCTGCAACTTCATCATGTTTGTATGTGTCCATACTTACGACGAAGTAATATTTGGTTTCAACGCTTATGCAACGAATGCCAGTTGTGATCTCGTGATTTCAATGCATCAAAAGTAACACAGCTACCTACCAGAACAAATAAGGTTACAAATTCTACCAGGATGTTTAAGGATTTGTTGCACGAGTAAAATCTAACTCAGGCTAAGAATTGTGTCATACGCAAAATCGGCTTCATAAATAATTCAAAGAATACACAAATCACAAAATTATGAATGTTTTCAAACTGTAGGACGTACTAAAAATGTATCAAAATAAACTGAAAATGGATGAATTCCACCCATGTCATATAATCACATGCCATCTAATTGGAGCAACCACAAAAGCAGGGTTGGTAGGTGAAATTTCATAGTGAAAATTGAACGCTGAAAAATAAGGAAATTTCATGAAATTTCAGCAA
>JAQFYM010004090.1:0-16524 GCA_034694785.1 Agrenia bidenticulata | reverse complement strand
TGCTAGTATTATCGTAAATTTGCACATTGAATGCTCCTTTTTATGATTATTTTTTGCTTATATTATGCAATATAAATTCAATATAAATGCAATTTAGTTATATTCGTGAAGGCGTTTGAAGGAGCCTTCAATAGTTGGAGCCCTAATGATAACCTAAAGTGCGATTTTTACAATTAAAATATGATTTTTGTAACCAAAAACATGCTAACTATGTATAAAAATACATTAAAGGTTCTCTTGTGTTCAATCGTTTTACAATTTCTATTTAAAATGTTTATTTATGCGAAATAAAAAGCACAAATATCAAATGGTTATCAAAAAGTGGTTTATTAACAAAAGGTTAGAAATAACAAAATATAAGAAAATATACAGAAAAAACTTCACATGAGTTTTAGGAATAAAAATCTTTACCCATGAAAAAGCTCGATAAAATTCTAAACACTTTTTTACTATTGGTAGATAAATAACCGGAAACCAGGTTGTTAAATGAGCCGGGCTTTGTCTCTTTCTTATTGAAAACTATGATGAAGATTAAAATGTATCTATTTATTTAAAATTTGACCCTTTATATACTTATAAAACACAAATAAAAATCAAATTAATTATAAAATCACGATTAAATGAATTCAAATAAATTAAAAGATCAATCAATCGTAAAACTACACAAAAACACCTATTATTACTTTGTGCTTTTTATCATAGATTTAAGGGGAGATAATTATGCGGACCAAAAAAGAACCAAAAATCTAAAAATGACCAAAAAATTTAGGGGGTGTAAAAACGTACTTAAACTTGGAATTATGCAATTATATATGGAAATCGATGTTAGTCCCCCCTTCCACCATTTTCAGGCCAGGATGTTATTGTTCCGAATTAAAATGGACAGCTAATGTTACTAAAAAAATGTATCTATATCGAAAAATCATAAATAATAGAGACCGTAAAAATCAATGTAAATTCTATCTTTTGTAGTATTCTTGTTTTAGATTTTGCTTTGCGAAATAATCGAAGGCTAGGTTTATAGGGTTCGGGTTAGGTTATAGGGTTATGCGTAAGGTTATAGGGTTTTGGTTAGGTTATAGGGTTTTGGTTAGGTTAAAGAAGATCTGGTAACAAAAAAGTCATTTATATAATGTATTAAATCATCTATATCCTCCAAATCCACTCTTTATGCATGTCCATTAAAACTTTAAATTTTGGGCATTTAGTACGCCCTTAAATAGAGGTGGGCAAAGAGAACCATTGTTTACCAATTTTAATACGACGTATTATATTAATGACGTTTTCAATACATTCTGATTTTTTAGGTCTTTTTTTGGTACGCATAATCAGTCGCCGATTTAAGTGCTTATTTTGACATTTAGATAGCGCAAAGTGAGTGGATTTTTCTTATGTATCGTTTCCGCGTAAAATTCAAGTATATTATATAATGGCATGCATTTTTACGTCAATTAACAAAATAATAATTTTTAATTTGGGTTCTAACCCAACACAGTAAACCGCTAACCGGTATTAAAACTGCAATAAAGGTTAGTAACGCTACCAAATCATAAAATGCCTGGTTACTGGAGTACTTGACCAATAGATATGAAAAAATAAACAACAGGATGAAAACAGCCTATAAGAAGGCAAGCCTTTTCGCTTCTATAAATGACCAAAAACCGTAAATGGGCAAAACTTTAAGGCCAAAAAGAAGGTATAGAGGACGAAAAGCCCCCTAATTTTCTTTTCAATTAATTGATTTGAATAATTGATAAATAAGTGATAAAATCATGATCTAATCAAGATAAAATTGATAATAACATCCATAAAACGCATTATTTGGGATAAATGACGTGTAATATGCACATGAACGTGTAAAATTGTGATTAAAGTTATATTTTATCATGAAATCATCAATTATGAATTATTTTTTTAAATAAATTAATTGATAGGAAAATTGGAGGGGGGGGGGCTATTCTTCATTTATACCAAAAAGAATATACCAAAGATAAAAAGTTTGACTCTAGACCAAAAAAAATTGTGAAATGTAGACAAGGCATCACTCATGTAGTATAAAGAGTAAAATATGTATAAATGTTAGCATTTTTAAGTAATAATATGCATATAGGGTATAAATGTATCAACTCTTGAGAGACGTAGCCAAATAACTATTTGTTTTTTAATATCTATCTAACTTCCTTTGCATGATAACCTACTCCAACGTTGATCCATACTTTTAAACTTGACTCCTCTTTATAGTCATATATTAGATCGTTAAGCAAACCCTTATTCCGTACCAGAACCCTATTCCCGACCAGAAACGTCTTCTTTTAGGAGCCTTAGTTTTATATTTATATTTACTTATTAGCAAGTCTTTGTTAAAAGATGACTTTTAAGTAAGTATAATGAAAAGGAAAATGCAAAAACATATAAAATGGTTTTATATATCTTTTATACCGAACTTTTGTTGGATGGTCATTTTATGGCTGCCCTCCGTGTGGTCTTATAGAATACTTATACATATTTTTGTTATTTCTATGAATGCAAAAATTATCATGGGTAAAAAAAGGAAATTGCCCTAACAATAATTTATTTATAAATCCCATATAAATTTGACTGTTTTTTAATATGCATATAAAATTTATTGAATTATTGTGTGTTAAAAATAAAATCGAATTTAAAAAACTTCTTATTTAGTTTTTAGAAAAAAAAAATTGCGATTTATTTATTCAGTCATTTTTCTTATCGTCTAATTATTCACTTTCTCATATACACGAACCCCTCACAAATGCACTAGCGCCCAACAACCACTGTCGTGGAAAAACCCGACCATAGTGCTTGATAAATAATTCCTGGGGACACACCCCTACCATACCCTTGCGGGCTTCGGTTACCTTTATATGTACACTATACTTGAATGACAAGTAAGGGAATCGAACCGGCAAATGATTAAATTCCGTACTGGTGAAGTCATTGCGATTACCCACTCGGCCATCAGCACCGTATGTTTTTTAGACAAAAATCCGATATAACATGAAGTATTTGGTATAAAAAACAGGGGCCATATGCTTAAGTTGGCAGATAATTAAAAATACATTTGCAGGCTTTAATCCGTCTTCAAAAAATGTGTTTATTTGTTAAGCGTGCATAAAAACATATGCTTTTTTGAGTTAACCTTAAAGAAAAGTTTTTTTATAAATTTTTCTTAAAAAACACTCTTTTTTTAATTACAAATTATAATGTATTTAGTCGTACCGATACTAGAATTTAAAGAGTTCAGTAGAATTAAGCGGGTAACAACCCTTTTTAAAAATAAAAAATTTTTAAGAACACTTTACTAGAACACAAAAAGTAAACGGCCGTCTTACACATTTTAATGTCTTTATCGCTTTTTAAAATTTAAGTTTAACTTTTGGCACATTAAATGAAAGTAAAAAACATGGCCCATTATGCGTTCATAGATTTTTATATATAAAACTCCATACTATGGTAAACTATAGTGTGATACAATTATTAAAACTAAAAAATATAGAATAATAAGCAAAAAGGACTAGTTTTTCATATATATATACGTCAAAAATATTTCTTAAATTTTTTGCAATGTATCACTGCATTCTCATTAACGAAAAAATATAAATACACAATACCTTTTTCTAAGTTTTTGTTTTTTTATCTCTAGATAATCGAAAATAATGATTTCTTCTAAATTTGTTTAAATTTTCTTTATATAATAATCGAGAAAATTAAGCCTTATGCATAATTTAATATTTACATACTATCAAAATGTGTAATTGTATGCCAATTAAAAAATAATTTAACAACCTGGAATTTTGTAAAAAAAAAATTTCTTTTGCAAAATACGTTAACTAAAAATACTAGTTTTATCATATAATGAAATAGTCAAAAAATATTTCATGGGAAGGGATATTTTAAACATAAAAAATCAAAACAAATTTTTAACCGCCTTTTTGCGTCTCTGTGCAATCATTGGAATACAACTATATTTTTAATAACTATGTGTATAAAACTCAAATGAAATAAGTCAAAATCAGAGAAGCCCCTGGTTATTTTGAGGCGGTCGGTAATAAGTTTTTTTAAAATAGGGCTTAAAAAAATATTTTATGGATGTTGTACAAATAATTTTTTTTGTTAAAAAAATTTTATTAGGATGGTAAAGATCAAAAAATTATTTGCCAACCACTTTTTCCTATGAATTCTTGCATAAAAATTTTTCTAGAGAGACTGGTTGTAGCTTTCCCTCTTCCCTCCCTACCCATCCCCCTTTGGGTACCCCAGTGGTCTAAAATACTGTCTTTAATGAAAAATTGAAACCTATGGCATTAAAATTTAAGAAAATGAAATTGATAATGACTATATAAAATTTAACAACATTTTGATTGTAATAGAAAGGCATGTTTTATAGAAACTGATTACTTTTTTCAACAAACAGTTTGTAAGAATTTGGCAAAATTTTGTATTCACTGTAAAACATGCGAGGAAATACTATCGCAAATAACAGGCATTAGTAAGAAGTACTTTTAAGCATTTTTGTGGCAAAACCAGGTTTAAAAGTAAGTTTTTTACTGACACAGACACGCCCCTATACTTAATTCTGTTATAGAAATTATAAAATAGACAAAAATTTTTAATAGCATGTTTTGCTACGTGTAACAAAAAGTTTACAATTTTAACATGCAATTTATCGAGCTTGATCAATGGAAAAGGGCTTGTAAAGAGGACGAATTAAAGAAAAACCCAACAAAACATGTCCGCAGTTTAAACAGATAAAAAGAGTAGAGAAGCAGGATTTTTAGTATATAAACATTTTGCAAACCAGGGGTCTTACTTTCGCTAAATATAAGGACATTAAAAATGCAAAAACTTGTTAACGTAAAAAAATCGATAAAAAAAATAAGCTATGAAAATTAAAAAAATATATAAATGCTAAAAAATACAAGCGATGATTAGTATATGTTATTCATAAATATTTATAAGAAACAAAAATAAAAAAATTATCTAAATATAATATAACGATCAATATACGAAACCAGTTTTTCATCGATCTTACAGGTAGGGATTAGTTTGACCATACAAAAAATATCTAAAGCTAAAAAAAGATATCGATATAAGTTAAGCAAGTTGTTAGGCGAATCAGTAGCAATACACCAAATAGTGGTTATAAAAATGACAAAATAAATAATGTTTACAGATAAAGAACTGTCGTTTAGTAGTATATGTTCGGCTTTACAATAACCAGGAAAAGGAATTAATTGAACGGGTAAACGAATTCACATTCTAATAGAATTGTAATACAAGGGTTGTATAAATTATGTACAAATCAATTCTACGATTGTATCGTAATAAAAAATTAGTTTATAATAAGTTCTAAGTCATATTTAGTGAGTTAAAGAGGATTACTTTGTCTATCTACTACAAAAAAAAAGATCTTATAAGATCCCAGATTACCGAATAACCCTATATAAAAAGATGTTTATCGTGTTATTTTTTAAAGTATAAAATTGTGTTTGCATTTTTTGTTCTTTTTTTCAGTAATTTGTAAACTTGTTATAAAATCCTGTTGTTTAATATTAAATTTTTTATTGACCCTAAAAGTGTAGCATGCTGCATATTAATCTGTTCGCATTGTAAGTTGTGTAAGGCGACTGGCGAGAATGTTTTTAACTATATGATTTTTTCATATACGGGTGTGCAATACCGATTAACCGGTGCGGCGGTACACCGGGGGTTCCTATTTTTTTGGGTTTCTCGGGTAAATGGTTACACTGGATGAACTAAAAAACAATATAATCAACAAAAAAAATAGATTTTTCCTTATTATGTGTGTTATTATTGTCTGAAAAATTTTCAAAGTATAAAATTACTGTCTTTGTATGTTTCAACTCAAGTAGAATCAACAATTAAGGCATAAATTTGTTATGAATTACAAATTAAAAAAAAAAATTGAACAGGGGCTTTGCAAATGGTGCTTAATTACATTGTTACCAAAAAGTGGTACCTGGTTATAAAAAACGATTATTTTAACTACGCTTGCATAAAACATATTTATAACTATTTATACTTAAAAAATTGCAAATACAGACACTAATACCCTTAAATATACTAAATTTATACTATTTTCTTTTTTGCCTGTAATATGCCACTGCATTTTGCAAAAAGGTTAATCAAAAATAAAGCGCATAACTGAGATTTTTTTATTTAAACGGGGTCAAAAAACATGATTTATCATATTGAAGGCACAATATCATCAAAACCAAGATCAAAATTCGTGTACTTGTACTTTGAAAATTATTGTTATATGTCATACTTATTATAATAAATCAAGCAAGTAGTGACAAACTGTTAAAGTGTACACATGTAATTGTAAAGGAAAAATGTCGTTCTGCACAAATCTAACAATTTCATTTGTTAGTTTTACATAGTAAAACCTATAAGTACGTGGTTATTTTGCAACCGTTTATAATAAAGTTCCTTCTGTTTTTATGTAGCAGTTCGAAACCCGGTCTACCAGTTAACTCGGATTTATTTATTTTAGAACCGGTTACAACCGAAGACCGTATTTAACCGGTCGATTGGACACCCTGGTCCGAAATCAAACAAGCAAAAAAGAAATAATAATACACGAGTCTTTCTATAAAAATTTTAAGAAAATTTAGGCTTTATAACATTGCCTTTGGAACGGCCAAATATAGGTAGTTTAGTCCAATATTTTCCGCTTTTAGTTTGTTTTTTTTATTTGTTATTTTTCTTTATTTTTAACAAATATAAAATCTGACCCTTTTATATTGCAAAATGTTGCATACCAAAAGTCTTTTTAAATTTTTATATGATAAAAAAGATATAATAATATCTGCGCATACATAAACCACGATATATATATTTTTTTAGGATTTGCAGATTTTACATATAAAATGTATTTACTAATATTCAGAAACACATGTAGGAAGAGTTATGCACATTGAAAAGATTAAATAGCATGTTTCATCAGAAAATTCAAAAATACTTAGAAAAAAAATAAAAACTGCTGATAAGGTTTTATAGATGTGCAATTGCACGCAAATTTACTCCCAAATTTTTTTGTTTTATAATAATGCCTTTTTAACCTTTGAGCCGACTGGCGTTTTGGAGGGGTCAGTATTATAAAAATAAAAATAGTTAAAAAATAATGATAAAAAATGCAGTAAAAGCAAACTTATAATTATATAAGGTATAAGGGAACGGAACTCAAGTAAATATAAAAAAAAGTATAAAATTGATTTTTTATAACATATAAAAGTCCAACTGGCCTTTATTTTTATTAATAATAGTATTCGAGTTAAGTATAATTGAAACGTACTACATTTTTGGCCATATTCGATTTCAATAAGCTTATTTTAAAACATGATCACTTATGAATTTATTTCGTATTTATTAAATTCTTCATTGCTTTTTTTCTGCAAAAATCTTAATCTTTTGCGCCGTGTTTATCAATTACTAAAAAACATCATTAGTAAATCAGACAAGAGATACAGAATGTTATCTTTTATCGTTGAAATCAAATCTCTATTTTCTCTTTACAATGACAGGTTTTATTAGAACATCTTCAATTTTTTTTTTGTATTTTCCGCATCTGCTGCATATTCCGGGTTCTGCAGCTTTGGTATAAAGCTGGGTCACAAATAGCAGTAGCAAAATCGTCATCAACCAAAAATATATTACTGGGACTTTGCTATAAAAATTTGGGGTGGGTATAAAATTATACGGAAATCGTGTAAAAAAACATAAAAACATGAGAAAATCGGCTTAAGGACAATAAATAGAAAAATAAATAAATAAATAAATTGCAATTAAAAAGTAATATCATTGATTTTATGCGCATAAAAATAACAATATTAGACCCAAAAAGTTAAGGAGCAGATCAATGCTATATATTTTGTAGTTCCAATGAGTTTGCGTATGTTTTTACATTTACAAAGTTTTAGTAATCTTAAAAAAAACGTTGTTTTAGACCATACAGGAAGGCCAATCGAGTTTTAACCTTTAAAAAAGGTATACCATTGAGACAGACTAGAGTTTGCAATGCCCGTGTAGTTACGAACCCCGGGTATTAAAAAAGTTTACAACACTGATCCCCGGGTACCTGGGTATAAAAAGGGTTATTTTTTTGCAAAAGGATATAAAAATAATCATAAGGACAGTAAATTTGTTTTTACAGTGCTGTCACTAATCAAAAAGTATTTGTGGCTAAAAAAAAAACACAATATTTTTTTTAACATAAAAAATATACGGTTGATTAGGATAATTTACAATAGAAAGTAAAAAATAATTACAACCCTAGAAAAACCTTTCAGGAAGTTTTACAGACTATTCCAAAATAATTTGTATTCCAAAAAGTAAATTTGTATGTCAAAAATTAAATTTGTCTGTCAATAAGGGTTTGCATCATCCGTTAAAAAAAAGGTTATAATTAATACAATATGCAATATACCTAGGTACCCTTGTCTTAAAAAAACTTCATCTGTATACAGTGGCGTAGCTATGGGGGGGGCAGTTGGGGGCTTTGCCCCCCCTGGAAAAAAAAGTTACGCCTGAATTTAAGGGGGGGTATTTTTTTGTGCAGAGATTTTTTTGATTAAAAATTATGAATTTAAAAAATTTTATACTGAACATTTTTAAAAAAAATAATTAAGATATTGCATTTCATAAATCGTGTTTTTAACCCATATTTTTGTAAAAAACACTGACTCTGGTTAGAAAAAATTCCTGGCTACGCCACTGTCTGTAAAAAATAAATATAAAAAAAACATTTTTCCACAGTTATTAAATGTATTTCTAGCATTTAATCAATGAAAAAAATACTAAGTTAAAGAAATTATGTGTATTCTCAGTCAAATTCATATATGCATTCAGGTGTTTTTTGCAATATCACGCAACAATAAATTTAGTACAGGTTGTTTTTTTTTTAAAGATTGTTTTTTTGGGATAATTAGATACTATACTGAACATACATCTATTTGTTTGTGATGTTGTTTCTTTGAATGTATGCAAATGGCATATTATGCAAAAACTTACAAATTATTTCCTTGGGCCATTAAAGCTGTTAAGACAACAATTTTTAGCTGTATTTTTAGTTTTAATTTTACAACAGCGTATTATAACATAAAATACGTATCCATTTTATAGTATAACAGCTTTTTTAGAGCAATAAAAATGTAATAATAAGTCTAAGGACGCAATGTTAAAACTAAACTGTATACTTACGTGTTTGTAATAAGAAAATGAACTCTTTTGTTGTATATGCAACAAAAAAATACAATTAAAAAATGATCTTATAGTAGAAATATTTTAAAAATCAGAAAATATTATAAAAAAACAATAAAACATTGGATTTTCTAAACGAACGGTTTACAAAAGTATGCCAAATGTAGCCTTTTTATACAAACAAATTTATTCTCTTATGCTGATATACTGCAATGATCATACACAAAACAAAATTTAAGTACCAAAAGTCTAATTTGCACAAAAAATTTACTTTTTTGCATACATTACTGCTAAATAAGAGCCTTTTTTTACATATGAAATTGATTTATTTACATTTATTTTTTAAAAAAAATATGGTGTTTCAAAACTAATTTTTTTTGGATTTATATTTGTCTTAAACGTAGCTATCATTACACATGAGCACTATTTAACAACTCTAATTCTTGTGATTTATGGATCCTGGGATAGCGTCTTAACTGTTTTTTTTTTACTATTCCGGACATTTAAACGAGATCCGGGATCCCGGGCAATTTTTTTTTGTAATGCAAAATAAATATTATTACGCTAGTTATATACAGTTTGTAGAAATAGTAATAATTTTTTTCGTTTTTGGATTAACAAATAGGCATAATTAATAATAAAAATTTTATGTGTATGTTTTTTTGTTAAAACGCATGAATTCATCTAGATATTTATATGGTTTTTGCACACAATATAGTCGTAATTCGGCTAATTAACAGTAAATTATTATTTGAATCATATAGAAAAAACAATTTTCCAGGAAAAGTTATTCTATATTATCCTACAAAAGCATATTTGCAGACAAATATTTGACAATTATTTTAATTTTACTTAAAAAACGAATTTTTAAAATAAATGTTATAAGCATATGTTTGCTTATTTTACCCCTAATTTGTATCAAAGGTATTTTGCCCATTTTATAAAAATAACTTAAATTGGAATTACACACAATAACTAATTTTAGTTACTTGTTTAAAAATTTTTTGTAAGCTTTCGTGTTTGATAAGTAAAAATTTTTTAATACTAGATTGTATATAAAAGCAAACCTTGTTGATTTATTAAGCTAATAAAATAAATTCAAGCTATAAAAAACCAATAAGGCGCAAGAACACGGCCATATAAATAACAGCAAATTATTTTGCATGCACTTTTGATGTTTTTCTACTGTGCATAATTAATCTACGAAAACAAAAAAAATAAACATTTTTTTATAAAAAACTGATTTTTAGGTATAACGAAATAATTTTTTATGAAGCTGAAAGATTTTTCTGGATCCATATCACGGACATAAAACGCAAATGAGCAGAAAATAGCATATTTGCAAGTATAGCGTTTTTATCTTGTGCGATATTGCAAACAGTATAGAGATTTTCAGATAATTTTACTGTAATCATGCTATTCTGTTTTTAAGATGTTCGACTCAAGGTTGATTTACAACAGATACACATGCTATAATGTAAATTCTTAATCATATTAATATGTTATTTTTTTTCGTTAAATGCTAATAAAATATTTTAATCTCTTTAATAAGAAGAAATCTATGATTTTTTTCTTGTTTATCAAAAGTAGTTAATTGTAAGCCAATATTGCATATGGTATAATCGCATGTAGTATATCGTAAAGATTCATATTTTTTTTTATTATAAATAACGGTGGTTATTTTTGTGAAATATTTTTATCAAGTTATACTTTAAGCTTAAAAGAAGGCACAAAACAGTATCAAATATTAAAACTAACGCATTTTATTTACTTAAAAAGTAAAATGAGTGTAAAGCCTATAACAATACAATTACAAATAAAAAAAATGTATACTAGTGTTGCGATTCTAATAAAACAAAAAATATAGCGTTTACATTATACAAAAAACTATGTTGTATTTTAACCCGATTTCATAGTTCTTTTTTTTACTTTTTTATTGTTAGTAAAGTTTGAATGATTACATATAAGTAAGTATCAGACAAAAAAAGTAAATAAGTTAACAACACAAAGCGAATTTATATTCAGCAAAACAAAATAGGAAAAGGAATCTAAATATATTTATATACTAGAAGTGGTATTCTTTTAAATACAAACGACATTTTGCAATATTTTAGTTATTGATTATTCTGTATGTGTACCAAGAAAAATATAAAAAATATATCAATAAATCAGCTAATATATTTTATGTTAAACATAACCCACTTAAACCAGATGCTTTTTATTCATACGCTGTTTTATCTATAAAATTTATTTTTTTTATATGAAAATCAAAAATCACTTGACGAAAACAACAATCTATTTGTAATGATTGTATCCAGTGTAATCATATATAGTACTTTTTACTAACCACATAAGTTTTTACAATCAATAAAAATAAGCAGGTATGGTATTTATGTTAAAAATGTTACGCAATGACATTGCAAATAAAACTTTTAACTAAAAGGGTAAAAATTTCTTATAAATTGTTGGTATAATATATTTTTACTAATTAAAAATTGCTTGGAGGCTGCATTAAAAATATTTTTAATTAATTTTTAAACCCGGATATTAAAAACTTTTTTAGCTGCCTCCGATCAAATTTTAATTTGTAAAAATTCATTATACCAAACATTTATACCGAAATTTATACCGAACTTTATACCAAACTTTCATTTCATTTTTTTGCCCTAATTTTTACCATAAACTTTATATAGCCAAATATTATGAAATTAAAAATTTTGCAGCTATAAATAAACATTATATGTTTTTAATCACGCTTTAGTGTCCATTACTGCGTAATCCAACTTGCACCATTTATATTTAATATAAAAAATATATTTGGCAAAAAGTAGACTTCTTAAAAATTTTAAAGTTGCTTTAGAATAGTCTAGCTATACATTAGCACTAAAAACGAATCTCTTTGTTTTTGTTAATTATTTTTTTTTTATTTTGTATAAAATGAGACGAACAAATTTACATTTTATTATAAAAGTAAAGTTTGCCGTGTTTACAAATAACTAGACAAGTTATACAGAAAAATTCAATGAGTATTTTGCAAGAAAAACAAGTTTTATCATTGGATCCACAAACGGAATGAAAAATAATTTGCAAAATAAACATAATTTTTCATAACATCGACAACAAGGATGCCGAAGGTGATACAGTCTTTTCATAATATAGCTTTACATCAAGTATCTTACGTGATTTTTCCAGGCGAGATTTAAAGACAAAAGACTCGTTTATAGCATGTTTAGCTCAATATTTTTTAAGACCGAAGTTCATTCCAGCGTTTATGTAATTAAGCTACTAAAAATCTCTTATTTATGCAAAATAACATTAAAGAAGTTCCTCGTAATGCAAGTTTATAAAAGATGTTGACTGATTACGAAAATAACGTAAAAGCTTAATTACAAGCGCAAAAAATCAGTTACAGCCAACATAATGAAGTAAATAAGTTTAGTTTAAGTTGTGATGAATGTCCTCATGCAAAAATCGAACAAGCCGTTAATTATATAGCATAGATATGTCAAGTGGCTCATTGTATTTCGGCTTGCACAAATACACACGCGAACATCTCAGTCACTGCGTTTCGCAAAAGAAAAATGCTGTAAATGTTACGAATTGTTTAGAGCACACATAATACAGCATATACTACTGATGAGGCCTCTGTAATGCCTTTTTTGCAAAAAAAAAGGTGATGATTAAGCAGCAAAAATGCATTAAAAACACCCTTTTGTAGCTATTGTTACAAGTGTGTACAATAATAAGATTAAAAGCATAAAAGATAAATAAAAACCAAACATAAAATTACAGTGATTATTTTTTAAAACAATAAAAAACGAGGGATGCACTGAATTTAGTATTAGTAAATAGCAAAATTTGGTTTCCGTAAATATAAATAGTCAAAAGCACTATAACATAATTTTCAGGCTAAAAAAAAGGCAAAAAAGTCACAATAGTGTCAAATTATACAAAAAACCAAACAAATTTTGGTGTTGCAAATAAAATTAACGAAAAGGAAAAAATACTGCAGTCTTGTGTTAGAATGAATAAAAAAAAATATTGAATTACTAATGGCTTCTCAGAAAAAGGGAATTCTTACCAAAAATTATACTATAGTGAATTTTGTTGCAATAACTTAAAGTAAAGAGTATAATAACTGAACTGGAAAGGCATTAAAGTAAGTACATTCTAATTTAACAAAAACTTTTGACACTTAACAAGATATAAGGATGTTTAAGGTTTTGCATAGAATGCTGTAAATAAACTAAGTAAAAAATCCTGCATTTTTGTTATGCACAAATAGTTGCTAATCAAATAATATTCGAACTAGAATCTTCAAGTTTATATTAAGCAATGCAACCAGAGATATGAATAATTGTATTGTTTATTGTTTTGTAAAAATATAAAAATAAATAAATATATTGTATTGTATTGTACACAGGTGGCATATATAGGTGAGTAGTCTAAGAAGGGCAGCTGCCCCTCACCTTTAAAAAAAATCTGCGCCCTAAGTTCGGGATCAGGGGCGGTGAAATTTAGTATTCGGGATAATTACAAGTAAAAAGCAGATTGCAGCAATCAATTTATCCCCTAGATAAGCCTTTTTTACTATAAAACACTTTAAATGCTTATATGCGCATGAAATTGCGACCCTAGGTTTTATTATGTCTTCGATACGCCTATTAATGTCAGTACGCTTTATAACTGTATACTGTACAATATGAAAAACTTTATACTTAACACATTACCTCGAAAAGTGTTTTTAAAGTTGTAAATGACTATGTAAAAGTACAATTTACATTGTAATATTTATATTTTATATATCAAACTTTTTGTTTGTTTAGTGACAATCTGCTAATTTTATATTGTGAAACTGTTTACGGTTTTTACAAAGTTTTCTTATACGGTTTTTATACAAACATCCGCAATTTTATTATTATTACTGGGTAAATATATATAGATTTTGCAAAAAGATAATTTGTTTGCGCTGATTATAAAAGCTAGTGGATGAAAAATGTGTTCTTATTATTCCTAGTATCTAGAACACTGTTCATTTTTTTTTACTTTTACGCTAAAAAAAAATAAATATATTTTATTGAACAATAACAATATATTTATATATTTAATATATTTTTATATACCACTGAATGCAACTACGTAAAAATATTCAGCTATTTTTACATGAACGAAAAGTAGTTTGAATGATGTTTTGATTCGCTTACATTGCAAATATGATGAAGATAAAACTGAAATAGAATGCAGAACTTGTTTGACAGACTTTAACAATGTATGTGGATAAATATAAAGCTATGTGCAATTAATAATGCGCATGATAACATAATTACAAGTGAAAAAAAATTTTACTAAATCCTAAACAGCTTCTGTGGACATGGCAATTACAAAAAATTTAAAAATGCTATACATAACCAGATAACACAAATCGTTAAAATCCAGAACAAACACAGAGAATGGAGTCGGCTTTAAGTAAAAAAGTAAAATGGTACATAGAAACAGTAAAAAAAAGCTTTTTGCTACAGCAAGTAACTGCAGGGATTTTTATATAGCACAAAAAGTGTATAGCTTGAACGGGTGTTTTCTGGTTCCGGTATGATTCGCCGAAAATTAAGAACTACTATTACAGACGATTTGCTTGATAATATCTGTTTTTGTAACAATTTTACATGCAAAAAACAAAAAAAATATCAACATAATATTTACTTCAGTTTTGGATTAGGTATTTTTGATAATGTTTAGTTTACAAGCATTTTTCCAAAAATGAATTTCAGATAACGAAAAGTAAAAAAACAAGATTTATGTAGTAATCTTGGTGTGTTTTTTCGTAATGGCGTTACATCTTCTTTTGTATGTTTTACACTATTTGAAACGTATAAACGTAAATAATATAACACTTGCATTAGTTAAAATGGCATAAATGCACATGTGATATATATTATATGGTAAGAGGACTATTATTGTATTTCAATAATCTTATTGTTTATTTAAGGCCTAATGTTTGCATACAAGGTATATAAACCACTGCAAAATATACCACGTGTAGTAATAATGGTTGCAGTATTTTCAAATGTTACAATAGCATTTCTGAAGGCTTTAAGGGCAAAATTAATACTTTCTTATACCAGAAAATTATTGGACTTGACTTGAATTTTTGAGTTTTTTTACTTTAATTAATACACTATACTTAATCTTTTATATTTTTTACCTCTACAAGTGCATATTTTTCCTCGTAAAGCAAAATAAGTTTAATGTCTACAGGACAGCATGTGTTGGATATCTAGGTGTTTTGTACATATTATAAGTTTTTTTACAAACAATTTTGCTTTGAAAAAAGGCATCTTAACGTTAAAATCTACAGATAAAACAAACACAGAAAGGCCGAAAAAGCGAATCTCTATGTGTTTTCCATGTTTTTGATATTCGGGATGTATTGTGTAATCCCAATAGCAAATTGTTGCCAGTTTACGTCCTGGGTATTCTTATCTCGGGATATGGTCGTCGCTAGTATTTACTACAGTGTATATTGTATGTAATAATAAATTATATGTTTACAATACCAATAAACCGCAAATAAGATTAATTATTTTTTGTTAAAATTGTATTTGAACTGTAGCGTGGTTCTATTATAATATGTAGAGAATATACGCAATTGCCAATATTCTTATACAATTGAAAATGCTCATAGGTTATCAACAGGTAGAAAGCGGATGTTTTTTATACATAGATAAGTAAAAAAATTGCGTGCCGCATACAAAAATTAAAATAAAATGATATAGTATTTTTCTTTAATAGGATAACATCTTGTTTTTTTTGCACATTTGATATTAAAATATACTTTTTTTTGCAAATTATGACAAAAAGTACAGATCAATAAAACCTATAATAAATCTTGGCGTTCAGTCCTGCAACTTGCTTCAATAAAAAAAGTAAAAAGTAAGTAGTGGTCTATCATTTTACAAAAAACTGCGCCAACAAAGTACGTATACTGACTTTCAAAAACATCTTATGGCTCAAAAAGCCCAACAACAAATGAATTTAGCACATTAGTATTTTTTCCTATTAGTATTGTGTATCGTAGAGTTTCTAAAATGCCCAGATGTTGTGTTCCGGTGTAGCGTGGTACTTGTACCCTCGTGGTACTTTTACCCCCACGTGGTACTTTTACCCCAACCCTAAAAAATTGATGAATTTAGAAAACAAAAAAACAAACTACTTAGTTTTTCATTTTGCATATTTATGTATTACATTCTTATCTTTCTTATCTCTTGTGATACTTTAAAAAATCAA